>LGRX02011127.1:8516-41526 GCA_001247695.2 Cymbomonas tetramitiformis
TCCTTGTGGTAGGACCAAATCGACGATTTGGTCCTACCACGAGGACCATTGTTCCGATAATTTAATTGGCCATCTCCCGTGATTTGTGGTGTCTAACCAATGAAAGGTGGTATATATAGGTCCTATATTAATTTATTTGAACGCTGGTTTGGCCTATATCCATCCCATATATCCATGACGAACGCATTTCAAACCTCTACACTCAAATTTTTCAAAAAGGATTTTTTGGAACTTTCAAAATGTGGCAAATTAGTGACTCATCTTCAATAATTTTTACCAATCATATATCAACACTACACCTGCGCGGATACCATCAAATCGAACCTATACATATGTCCCAATCATATTTGGGCGGTAGGCCCGGTTGGAATGCATATATTGGCTCGTTGGCTCGTTGGCTTCCCCTCTAATATATTGGCTCGTTGGTTTCCCCCCTAAAACAGTGGTCACGCGAGCTGACCAGCCAGCCATCATAATTGCTTGCTAGAGGGCATATATCGCAAGGTTGGTGTGTGCGGCACATTAAATCTTCAAGTATATATGTATTGCGAATTTCTAAAAGTCTAACATCATCCAAATATCTTATTTTTCGACTGGCGTGTACATTTTAGAATGGATGAATGCCAATTTCTAAAGTCCGAAATTCACTAAATTCGGAATTTGCATTGTGTTGAACATGCGCCATGCTGAAATAGAGCGGAAATGATGATGAGGGTGCAAAGTAACCGATTCAGTTATCTTATTTGGTCATAAACTCAAGATGTATAACCACGAGCATCACCGTGAGCCCCCCATGTGACTCCTAATACTCAAAATAACGGTGGTCCTTGTGGTAGGACCACCATTTTCTTCAAGCTTTTGGTGAAATTACACCCCTAAAGCGTGTCGTTCAACCACACACCTACAGTCTCATGGGGGCCGCCGCTATAAGAAATAAAATTCATTTAACTCATAAATATCATGTGCAAATGTTGCCTGTGCCTCAAATAATCGATTTAGTGATCGAAACCGCAATTGCCCATTGGTCCTTGTGGTAGGACCATGAATTTGGGTAGTAGCCATGAAATAGTCGAAAATAAGAAATATGGGTGCTGGCGCCGCAGGCGGAAATTTTTGAAAATCACGCCTTTTTAAGGGTTTATCATTGGACTTTTAAGAAAATTGCTGGCTGATTGAAAGAAAATACTTGCTAATTCTTACCGATTCCATAGGACGCTGGCGCTGGCGGGGGGGGGTACGCAAGTTGGTGGAATTAGCTGGCTGACCCCAAATCTCCGGTTTTCTTACGAAGGTGAGTGATTACTGTACCTAAACTGCACAACCGTTGGCCCACTATGCCAACTGAACAGGAAGCGAAACTGAACGTCCAAAAACGACAAGCCTGATAACACTAATTTCATGCACATAGGAAATATACGCATAGGGGAACTAATAGCTGTCCCGACTTCAGACTACGCTGATCCTAACAGAGTGTGAACAAACCGTCACACAGATATCGCACTCATGAACCACACCTGTACGCAAGGAGATGAAAGCCGTTTATGCATTAGAGAAAGTGTAAAAACCCGCACCTTGGTTTAAAACATACCATGGCCACGGGCTTACACGGACGTCGTGCTTACGCTCTGTAATGTGTCGACCGCGGGTCACCTGCGCTGGCATTAGCAAGAAAGGCGCACACCGTCAGTTTGTAAAATTAGTTATAAGAATTCCCCTCGGGAGATATATCGATCGCACAAAAGACAGAGAGCAGTATGCACGCACCTTGCGACGGCAGGGTCGGGTTTAATCCCGAAGCGCGCCGGTGGCGAACGCACGCCCTGCCTCTTTAAAAATGACAGTGTTACAACGGCCCAAAGAGAATAGTGGTTGAAGCTATGATGGCCAATGAATGAAATAGCAACCGGTTAAAGTTCAAAAGTGGCGATTGATAAAATGGCTAATATCACAGGCCATTAACCGGGGGCATCGCTGCCAAGCCAAGGGCCGAAAGCCATTGTGCAGCAGCAAGGGTATTGTCATGCAGAGCACACCAACCAACGAACTCAAGGACGAGTTACGTAATTGCATCCGACGAAACGGGGGGCTCCTCAGCTTCCCCGAACGTTTCCGTCCGTCACAACTCTAATATATATTAGAGTTTCAACGTTCGGGATCTTTTTGTACATCGAAAAATGACATGGCATCTGGGAATGGCATGGCATTGACATCATCCCACATCCCAAGTTCCGAGTGCTGTGTCACCGCTCACCGGCCTCCGCGATGCCGATGCCGATGCCGATGCCGCTACCGCTGCCGCTGGCGCTGCCGATCGCCAGCGCCATCGCATGACGTCTGCGACTCTTCCCGTCTCCTTCGCTTGGGAAACCGAAGCATCATCATCATCAATCATCAATCATCAATCATTGCCATCCGATCGACATAGAACGGTAATTCAACAGTCGCTCGTATCTTTGTCGGCCCTCCGTCCGCGTCCGCTCGCCTCGACCCCCGCCCGACCCGCGCTCGACTGGCGCACTCGCAAGTCACCATACCATACCATCGTATGGCTACCATCCGATCACATGCTATAAACCGTAAAAAGAGGGCAGAACGGTAAATCGACAGAATAATGAGAATCGAGATTCGAGAATGACGATCGAGAAAATGAAAGGGCGAGCAGCGAAAGCGAAGGAGCTGAACAGTCCTTCGCTTCCCATTTTTCGCGAGGCCAAACGAAAGACTGTGAACTCTCGACAAACATTCACTCTCTCCAGAACGTTTCTCAGCGATGCAGCAGCTTGCCCGGTGCATTTTTTTGTTTGTGCTGCTGGATGACTGACTCTTGTTTTGAAATTGAAATGCACTGAGCTAATAAGTTTCCCAACTGTGATACCCAGCTTTCTGTGCAAGTGGGAATTGCCGTTTGACATCTTGCCCCACTTTTGTTATTCAGCGTTTGTTTTTAAGGCTTCCTTTTCTGAGCATTTCTTGGATCTGCATTGAAACGCAAACGCGGGGAAATTGCAGATTGGACTACGTACGCATGATACCATGCCAATTTCTCGCACGCTCATCCGTGCTACAGCAGATATATATATCACAGAATGCACAGTCGGTGAACACAGACTTTCGGAATACTAAGATGATAACATAAAATACTTTAGGGGTTTTATGCATATGTGTTCCGAGCTACCGATACGCATGCTACGTGTGACACGGCTCTCCGAAGGAGGACATCCGGAGACAGCCCCCCCTGCTGCTGGAATTGGCACTGTGACATGTTCGTAATACTGTCAAGTGTCACTTCCGGTGTATCATCTTCGGCGACTCTGCTTGTGTCAGTCAGGGTATATATCCCGTATGTTTATCAATTATTGAGTTCGTTCTATGTCTGCCGGGAGCGTTCTCCCCTTTGCTGCTACACTGTTTCTTGCAGGTTATGGGACCACTTTACGTTTGCGTACTGTATTGTGATTTTTTAGCGTGAATTTTATTTCGTATTCGCTCTATCCTTATTTTGAGCTTAGCCGTCTTTATCGCGGCTTACGGAATCCAATTCTCGCTTTCGCTTGGACGGTCCGGCAGTTTCGGGAATTTACGGCAGAGTGGTATCGGCATTTCTTTTGTTCGCGTTCGCTTTCTTTCACCGATTTTTTTTTCCGCGATGGCTCTCGAGAATATTTTGTCCGATGGGGAGCTTCTTGCTCGTTTGTTATCGTGCGACGAGAGATTGGAGAAGGTTTCAGTCTCCAAACGCGCTCAGCTCATTTCCTTGTGCCAAGCCCAAGCTAGAGCGCTCGCTCATTTTCGAAGTGCTTCTCAGATTTTACCGCAGCCTCCAGCGTCTTTCGAGCCGATTATTTTGAATCTCATTGTTTCAGGGGACGCAGAAGTTGGTGGTGCTGCGTCCGATTCTTCTTTGATTCCGGCCGTATGGCTACTACCCAAATTCATGGTCCTACCACAAGGTCCAATGGGCAATTGCGGTTTCGATCACTAAATCGACTATTTGAGGTACACGCAACATTTGCACATGATAGTTATGAGTTAAATGAATTTTATTTCTTATAGCGGCGGCCCCCATGAGACTTTAGGTGTGTGGTTGAACGACACGCTTTAGGGGTGTAATTTCACCAAAAGCTTGAAGAAAATGGTGGTCCTGCCACAAGGACCACCGTTATTTTGAGTATTAGGAGTCACATGGGGGCCTCACGGTGATGCTCATGGTTATACATCTTGAGTTTATGACCAAATAAGATAACTGAATCGGTTACTTTGCACCCTCATCATCATTTCCGCTCTATTTCAACATGGCGCATGTTCAACACAATGCAAATTCCGAATTTAGTGAATTTTGGACTTTAGAAATTGGCATTCATCCATTCTAAAATGTACACGCCAGTCGAAAAATAAGATATTTGAATGATGTTAGACTTTCAGAAATTCGCAATACATGTATACTTGAAGATTTAATGTGCCGCACACACCAACCTTGCGATATATGCCCTCTAGCAAGCAATTATGATGGCTGGCCGGTCAGCTCGCGTGACCACTGTTTTAGGGGGGAAACCAACGAGCCAATATATTAGAGGGGAAGCCAACGAGCCAACGAGCCAATATATGCATTCCAACCGGGCCTACCGCCCAAATATGATTGGGATATATGTATAGGTTCAATTTGATGGTATCCGCGCAGGTGTAGTGTTGATATATGATTGGTAGAAAATTATTGAAGACGAGTCACTAATTTGCCACATTTTGAATGTTCCAAAAAATCCGTTTTGAAATATTTGAGTGTAGAGGTTTGAAATGCGTTCGTCATGGATATATGGGATGGATATAGGCAAAACCAGCGTTCAAATAAATTAATATAGGACCTATATATACCACCTTTCATTGGTTAGACACCACAAATCACAGGAGATGGCCAATTAAATTATCGGAACAATGGTCCTCGTGGTAGGACCAAATCGTCGATTTGGTCCTACCACAAGGACTGCGGGGCAGTAGCCACGTAACTTTCTGTGAGAAGGGCGTCGGCAATGGGTCCGCGATTTTGGACACTCGATATGTTTCGTCACAGATAACGACCACGAGACCCGCGACTGGCTCCTCCAGTACGCGCAGGCTCACACGACAGGCTCCTCATGTTCGTGTAGAGCGTCATTACTTTCATTCCGTGGATTCTATTTCTGGTTCCATCGACACATCCGGACAGCCAGACATTATTCACGTAGTGTTTGCGAGTGGCGAGAGCGAGGACGAATCGGAGTACCCTCCTGGGTATTACGATGAGTCTGACGACGATTGTGGGGAGTCTGGTGGCCACTTGGCCTCTCCGGAATTTTACCCCTCACAGTTGGCACAAGCTCCTACCTTGGGCACAGGTTCCCAGGAGGAGTCTCATGGCGGTCTTTTCGACGTTGCAGCAGCAGAATTTTTGCCGCCAACATTTATTTCTACTGGGAATGCTTCGCTCTCCTCTGAGCGCGTAAGCCCAGTGGGCGATGACAACGACGATCAGTCCTACAACAATCACTCCAACGATCACGAGGAGCACGACTCTGGTGGTGCTTATGAGGACGAGACTGACCACTCCGATTATGATTCTGGGGATCGCTACGGCTCTGGGTCTGGTGGTTCTGGCAGCGACTCCTACGATGGTTACTCTTCTGATTCATCCTAGTTTCTAAACGGACAGGTAGAGCTTTTACTTCGTGTTTCGACCACTAGCTGAGTTGGGAATATTCTTTTGTCGAATGATCCGATGAATTTGGTACATTTCTTTTGACCACTAGCGGACAGCATTCTACATCACAAGCCTCATTGTGCCGAGATCGCAGGATCGTGGCTTTGTTTTCTTTGCTAAACCGACAGGCAACTGATGTTTCCTTGGTTCATCTCTTTCCTATGAGCAGGCAGGCGGCACAGGTACTAGCTGCTGACCACTATCCGCTAGCCGGCTAGGAATTGCTGGAATAGTCACACCGCCTGATTATGTGACTCTTCCCGTAGTAGTGTTTGTGACTGTCACCCGAACCAGAACCCTAATTGTTTATGCCCATATAACGGGTTACTGTAACTTATCAACTTTAACAGATTCTGAGAAAACTATCACTGAGTGAAGATATCCCGGGTCTTAGGGGTATATCCAACAGGAATTTGAATTGGGGATATAACCCGTGTGGACTGAGCTCGCTAGCGGTGTATGTCCTCGGCATCCTCTGTTAATTTCTTCACACTTGTGATCTTCTAGCTACAACACTTTAACATTCTCATTAGATGTAAACTCTAGTAGCTAGGGTGGTGACTTGCACAAGTTGTAGAGCCACCTCAGATGAGGTGGTGTGCTGGAATTGGTATTGTGACATGTTCGTAATACTGTCAAGTGTCACTTCCGGTGCGATCATCTTCGGCGACTCTGCTTGTGTTAGTCAGGGTATATATCCCGTATGTTTATCAATTATTGAGTTCGTTCTATGTCTGCCGGGAGCGTTCTCCCCTTTGCTGCTGCACTGTTTCTTGCACCCCCCACCTCTATAGTGGGGGGGGTAAATCGGTCTACCCGTGAGTTGCACAACTATGTGCAACGGAGACACCCCGAGTTTGAAGCGAGTCGGTTTCGCGAGTTCACAGCTGCTTTGGACGAGGATGCCGACATGGCTCAACCACGAGTTTGCGCACAACAGCCGAGACCTTGCTACAAGTACTAAGATTCGGGAGCGGTACCGGCACTACTACGTCAATCACAATAGCAAGTGCCTGCATTGCCGCCGCACTAAAGCAACACGGAAAAGTTTAGCAAGGAGATAAGAGATTCTCTGCATGAATAAAAGCTTAGCAAGCAAATAAGATGTGAACAACTTAGCAAGTAGCAGCCAATTATCTTAAATTCTAGGCGGTGCTAGCTGTATGTGCTACATGCACAATCTCAGGATACCGTTCCTGTTACATTCCAAATGTTTAGCTGGCTCGGTAAGCATATGGTTTTTTGCAATCTTAACTGCAAAAAAACCTGTTCATGCATGTGTTGATGGAGGAAGTGATATTGCTAACCACTAGAGCTATGGCGTCTAGGGCGTCCTCAATATCATAGCGGACACGACCGGGAGTCGAACCCCAGTGCCCCGGTTGTATAGGTTGGAAACAACCGTCTAGAGGCTAGAAGGATTCTCATTAATACCGGACTCCCTGGACCCCCTCCAAAACCCCCCAAAGGGCAACTTTGCGCATGGAGTTATCTAAAAAATCGACCAAAATCCAACAAAAAATCCCATTTACTTTTTGCCGTCGCGTGCGCAAAGTTGCCCTTCGCTTGTTGTTTCATCCCATATCCATATGAATTATGATATGCATTTCTTGATCATCATCAAAGATCATGCGATGGTTTCAAGTTGAAGTTCCTTCGCTTGTCGTTGTGACACCTCTGAACAGTAGAGCTGCACAACTTAAACTGGTCCGTTTATTTTTAACAGGGGCAATTTTCCGAATCCGACAGTCCATGTACGATTCCAAAGATCAAAATACGATGCATTCATTTGTCGCTCCCCAGGAATCTCTTCGGACCTTCCGATGTTCCCAATCTAAAAACATTGGACGGCTCAACTTTAGTTCGGCACCCCTACTGAACAGTAGAGGGCTCTGCAGTACGGTTTTGGTTTTTGGTTTTATGCTTTAGTAGCAAGATATAAACGTAATAGGTCGTTCTCCTCTTGATGCTGACGATTCGATTTTTGGGTTCACTTGCGTTGGCTCTGTCCTGGCTATTCGTTTATGACAAACTTCGCAGTACTTGAAGGAGCTAGTTCCTACACCTACACGGGGTAAAGCAAATCTAGTGCTATGTATCTTGACTTAAACCTTGCAAGGTCTTTAGATATTTACTGACTTGTAACAGGTTAGATATGGAAAAGTAGTTTCCGAGACTACATACGTGTCCTTAGAGTACTCAAAACGAAGGTCGACCGAACGAGCTCTTACTTGTGAAATGCACGTTGCCAGCGTGTACGGAAATGTGTTACTCGTATCGTTTCCCCAACAGAGCATGTGCCCTTGAGAGTGCGTAGATAACCCTATACGCTTGGCGCATGTGCAGCCTCAACTGCTTCTCGCGCAGTGAATCGCCTTCTCGCCTTATACTTCTCCAAATGAAAGTCGCCATCGTAGGCGGTTCCCTAGCCGGCCTTGCAGCTGCCAACGTGCTCCACCGCCTTGGCGCCATCGTTAGCGTATTCGAGAAAGCAGAAACGACTTTCGAGAAGCGCGGAGCTTGCCTAGGCTTCGTGGACGTCGATATGCTGCAGCGCATCGTAGGCACACGATTCATGCGGAACGGGAAACAAGCGTCTCTCGACCAAGGCGCATTCTACTATGGGGATGTTTGGCAATTTCTATATTCTGGGCTGCCGGCTGGCATCGTTAAATTTGGACACGCAGTAGATTCTCTTGGCGATGATATCCAAAAGCCGACAGTTAATGGCAACGTGTTCGAATTGGCGATTATCGCCGATGGTGGCTGGTCAACGCTGCGGGCAAAATACATTGATAGTCGCATGCCTGTGTACACGGGGCATCAGATCATTTGGGCAAGTGTCGATACTGCGGAGCTACCCGGTGGCCTTAGTAGCTTTGATAGCGAGTTCGGTAGCACGGAGACGGCCACTTACTCGAATGGAATTTACGACGCAGTGATCCTCGAGGCCCCGAAATGTGACGGCAGTAGGATGTATGCCTGCGGTTTTTTCGTCGCGACCCCAGAGAGTGAAATTGCCCAGCCTGAGAACGGAGACAACCGCCAAGTCCAGGCCACAAGGGCCTGGGCTCGGGTACCAGACTGGTTCCTTCCATTCATACGACACTTCTTTGGAAAATATGTCAACGGCGAAATAGTGCGTTTTACAGAAGCGGCAGTGAGTAAGGGTAAAATAGCCCCGAATCCAGTATTTGAATTTGCAACGTCAAAAACGGTCGCAGGTCGTATCGTGTTGATCGGTGACGCTGCACACTTATCCACACCTTGGACAGCAGCTGGTGCATACACAGCCATGAAAGATGCCGTCGGTCTTCGCGGCGCTTTCTACTCTGGGACAGTTGACATAGATCGTGCTCTACAAACCTATGACAAGGGGGGAATCGAGCGGGCAAACAGCTTGTTGCGCCAGAGCCAAGCTTGCTCGAGACGTCTGATTCCCAAGCAGGGAAAGTGTGCGGTGCCGTCCCCGGCCACACTTGTTGACTATTGAGGAACTTTGTGAGCGTAAGGAGTGCTCTCCCTGGCGTACCGTGAAACGGAAGAGGTCGTCGCACTGCGTGCATAATGCTATGGCTGCCAACTTTGCAAGTCACATAGACCTGCGCTTGTCTTATGCAGCCAACCTCTCATACCCTATGTGCATTGTATCGGAGATGTCTACAGTGCACTGATTGCCAACGCTTCCTAGCTATGCACGCAGATATACATACTGTTCCAAGTGGTTCCAGGTGCTATACCCTGAGCCGGATGTGATTGTACTAGACGTTGGGTCCTCCTTCGGACTGCATCATACATGTGTTCAATATTTCGTATGACCGAGGCTCTCGTGTGTATTTTTACCATAGCTGACCTCTTTATTTGCGATCGATAAAGCCGAAGGTATCATCAATGCACGCATTTTGCTGTTTGTGACAAATAAGTTTTGGCAGTATAAGGTGCACTCCTACTTATGGCAATATCATTTGTCATAATCTTGTTCGCCCCTAGTCCAATAGCACTCATCTAATTTGTAAAACCGTATCATGGATTGTGGAAGAAGCAAAAAATCATGGATCGGCAAGCAATTCGTCTACCCGAAGTCTACCCTAGTCCTCCATAATATACAACCTACCCTTCCGCTTCATTACGTAGGTGCCACATATGATCGGACCGATCGAATCTCATCGACGAGAGCTCTGGAGAAGTGCAATCGTTTTGAAGATCGGACGGCGGGTGGCTTGGGAAATTTAGGTTAGAGTTTGGTCAGCGAAAAGGATTAAATCGTGCATAGACTTGCGGAAGTGCGGGTCGGGCATCAAGTGAACGTGTGAAGGCGAAACACAACACTTGTAATAAGAGACGACACAATTTGCGGGAATATAGCCGAGAACGCGAGCGGCTGTGAGGTAAGAGCTAAGAGGGAGGCGTCGATGAGATATACGAGTTGCAAGGATAGCGTCGCAAAAACATATATAGCTTCGAGATAGTAATGATAACCTGGCTTCCAAGGCTCAACGAAATCGAAGGTGGGAGTCGGCTAGGCGAGATGAGCGAGGTCGAAATAATTGCGAAACGCGTTGTGGACGACGGCGTACAAATCTTCTCGAAACGGAAAATCCCGCGAGAGCGGAGCGGGCCAAGGGGCCCCGCCCCAACAACTACGTTATTAAATACACTAGAACTCGAGGAGACAGAAATATGCATATGCTGACATACCGGCTAGTGGATCGAAACGGTGAGGTTCCACATCGATGATCGGAGACATGTTGGGACAAGGTTGCGGAGGTGTTGGCCCTAGTCCGAAATAATGATATTTTGGGTGTCAACACACCTCAAATTACTCGGACCCGGTGCTTATTTTCTCTCATTTTTTGCGCGCCGAAGGCGCGTTTTCACTCGATGTTCGAGCTCCGCGCCTTTAGGACGTGTTCCTGCAGTACGTTTTGTGGGATGTCAAGGTGCAATTTCCCTCATCGGCGGGCGCCAAACACGGTGCTGGACACACCTGACCACCCCAAAGCGGCTATGATGTGGCGATGCGTCCACCAGGAAGCATGAAATGTGCATGATCTGAAGCATATCATGATAGTTATGCACCAGTTTAGATGGGCAACCTTGAGGAGTGGAAAATGCAGTTTTCCTAGGAAAGCCTTACTCGTGCATCCGTGTGAGTGTCGAGGTGTTGTGTGCATGCCCCCATACTCCATATGATGGCATTAAAAGTTCGTTTCGGTCATGAACTTGCACGATATAACTTCCTAGCCCCATCAGATTTGATCTAGAAGGTTAAACCTGCCTCTGACACGGTGGTCCTTGTGGTAGGACCACCGACTTTTTGATGAGTTTAGCAAAAACACCCTCCTACATGCATACGATTAAAAGCGTCCAACTAAACGCGATGACACCTACCCTATCATTTTGGAAACTGATTTGACACATACATAACATATGAAAACAGTAGGTTGACCACTTTTGTATACCATGGGTTCATAATACGCATCGTGCGGTGGTCCTTGTGGTAGGACTATGAATTTGGGTAGTAGCCACTCAGGTCACGTGTATGTCCCTGTGCGTTGGTTCATAACCAAGATTGACTTCTTCGGGTCGTCGTTGCAGACAGTGACGCAAACGGAAATGCGACGCAACCATGCTCTCACGGAGGGTATCATATCTTCGTATGCGCGGGTGGTGAGGCGCTGGAGCTCGGCAGCCGGAACTGTTGCTCTTGTGGGGCTTGACGGGTTGTTGACGGCCATGGACAGACTCGGGTAGCTTGCCTCTTGATCCTCTTCGGTCCAGTCGCCAAATAATAAAAGCATGGATGATGCGCTTGCAGGGTTGTCAGGTGCTGGATTGGGCCGGCCTCGCACCGCGCTGCGTGCGATGTCTGCCGCCTGTCCTGCGGGGGTCTCATCGAGGTCGTGGGTCAAGCGCCGGAGCGAGGTAGGGCTGGTGGTGTGCCAGGTTGCGCGCCATGTAAGAGCGGCAGTTGCCATGGAGTGGATTGGCGCATTTGATACGCTTGCTGTTTGGAGACAGAGAATCGTTGGTGTTGGGGTCGTCATCATCATCGTCCTCGTCAGACACCCGGTCGATAACCCCTATGCGTGGCAGCCGGCATGCAGCACCGCGGCAAACCGCACTGGTCATATCAAGGTACGTCTTACGCTTTTCCTGCTTTTTCCAAAGTTATTTAGGCGCGTACAACGAGGCGCGACGCGACCTTGTTTTGCTCAAGCAGAATGGAATGGTACCTATTCGTAATGCGCAGAGAAGGGAATGTGTTCATCTGCTTCGCGCAGAGTGGGGAATGTGCATATCTGCTCCACGCAGAGTAGGGATTGTGCCCATCTGCGCTCCACGCAAAGTAGGGAATGTGCGTATCTGCTCCACGCAGAGTAGGGAATGTGCGTATCTGCTCCACGCGCAGTAGGAATGTGCCCATTCGTGCCCGTGCAGTACCGTATAGGAATGTGCCATCCGCTCCACGTGCAGTCTTGGGGAATGTGCCCATCCGTCTCCACGCAAAGTCTTGGGGAATGTGCCCATCCGCTCCACGCAGTAGGGAATGTGCCCATTCGCGCTCCGCGCAGAAAGTACCGTATAGGAATGTGCCATCCGCTCCACGCGCAGTCTTGGGAATGTGCCATCTCGCTCCAAGAGAGTCTTGGGAATGTGCCCATCTCCTCCACGCAGTCTTGGGGAATGTGCCCATCCGTCCACGTGCAGTCTTGGGGAATGTGCCCATGTGCTCCACGCAAACTCGACTCGGGGAATGTACCCATGCATATGCTTCACACAGTCTTGTTGGGGAATGTGCCCATCCGTCTGCTCCACGCAGAGTCTTGCTGGAGAATGTGCCCCTCTGCTCCACGCGAGTCTTGGGAAATGTGCCCATCTGCTCCACGCGAGTCTTGGGGAGTGTGCCCATCTGCTCCACGCAGAGTAGGGAGCGTACCTATTTGCTCCACGCAGAATAGAGAATGTGCCCACCTGCTCAACACAGAGTAGGAAAATGGCCCATCTGCTTCGCGCAGGGTGGGGAAGGTACCTATTTGCTCCACGCAGAGAAGGGAAATAAAAGACGTTGATGTAATTTGCGGTCGCTTCATATCAGACTGTCGCGACGAGTGAAGAAGGAAGAAATCTAGGGTCCCAGATATATAGAGGAGAAGTCGACAATCCAGAATTGAAGACGGGCGAGAAACGTGTTTTGACGAGACACGCCTGAGACGAGACGCGCCATTCATCAAGGTGACTTCAAAAGGTTTGAATCGACCACGCCACGCGGCGTACGACCCACCAGGTAGAAATGAGTGTTTGACGCCAGCGTGCGTCGCGTCTACACAGAGGACAACTGTGTGACTCCTGGAGCCATTATTGGTTCAAACACATCCAATGGCCATGTCCGTGTTGACTCCAACAACGACAGCGGAACAAGAAAGAAGGGCACTCTTGCCAAGTGGGAACGCTTCTAGTGCAGATCAGGCACTCAGAAACCTCATCAAGGTCGTTGTGTAGCGACTCTGTCAACACGAGGGAAGAACTCAAGCAACGTGGCTGCCGAGTCATTGCTACGCCGTTACGAAAGCGGCCGATTATCCGTCAAAATCAGCAGGTGCGACACAAAGAAAAAGTCGTGGTGGAAGGGGCCAGAGTGAAAATTGAAACTGCTAGGCGGCCCATAGGAACGTGAGCGGGAGCACGTTGAGGCGCGCAGCCTTTCGAAAAATGGCACCCTCAGAATTGGTATCCAAGCGTACCATCGCTCATCTGAAATTTTGACGGAAAAAGGGGCCTTTCTATGCAACGGAGCTCGAAATCGAGGAACGGTTCAGAAACGCGGAACATCGCAGATCGCAAATCTCAGTCGTTCGATTTTTCTGATTTCCCGTTCTGGTTTTCCTTCGCATCGTTACACTTGAACAAGGATTCTGACTAAAAAACACTAAAAATTCCTAAAGTTCCCTAAAAATTCATTGAAGCCCCTAAAAGCCCCTAAATCCTGGGTAAATAGGATTTAGGGGCTTTTAGGGGCTGGTTTGCCCTGTGGAAACCGCTGAAGTCTGAAAATGATGGCGAGAATCTAACATCGAGAGCCTAAAAAGTGTGTATAAATTTTGAGAGGGCCTAAGCGAGTAGGGAACGCTGAATATAATTTCTGAGAAAGCCATGCCGAGGGGTATAAATTGCGAGAACGTCTTTGAACGCGTACTTGTCGCGACAATATGACAATATGACTGATGACAAGAGGAAAGGTTACTTACATTCGAACGGTTTTTCGGAAATTTGGCAGTCTTCGCTCTAAGGAAGAAGAGTTTGACCTGGGAGAGTTTGAAAACTCTTCTTCCTACGGGATATTTTAATTATTTTTAAAAATATGGATAACCTACAAAAGCGTCAGAAACTCGAGCAGGTTAGTCTTTTTTTTTCTTCTAAGAAGGGACCGGATAGCTCACGCGCGTACGTATTGCGTGTGGACTGGGTGGGGAATTGCTCGCTCTTTGATTTGGTAAGTTTGTTTTCACGTTTTTTGAGAATCCTTGCTTTATGGCTTTGGGGCAGGGAAACACGATAAGGGGCCCACGCGGGGTTGCCCTGCATGGGCGCGCTGTACAGTGTGGGCCTGAAGGTACAGCGCTGGAGGTAAGGGGGTTAGATCCCTTGAGGTTCTAGCGCTCGGGCGTGGCGCCCTCCTTGCGGCCTACAATCTAGGCTTGAAAGCCGTTAGCATATTTTTTATCTACATATGCCTTTGTTTGTTGCATAGCTTTCATTGAGGTACTTGAATGTATTTAGGTTATCCGCTCTAGGTTAATGTGTTCTTGATCGCGCATTAAACCTTTCCCAAAAAAGTGCATGCACAAACTGATACTGTCTTTTTTTTTGTATTTTCAGGGGGTTGCTCCGGCGCGAGGACTGATGAGCGTGGGTAGCACGCGCCCTGCAAGAGCGCTCGAGGTATGCCTCTCTTATTCCTTCTAAATTCTCCCTGCCCCTCACCCCCTCAGCGCCTAACCTTCACCCCCCCTCACTGTACGTATCGATTTGCGTGCGTTATTAGATAGTTTCTCTGTTGACTGGCGGACCACAGTTCTCTGATACTGTGGTCCGCGAGTCTTCGAAACTTTAGAGTTTCCGTTCGGGTGGCGGCGGCGGCCTTCCGTCACTATTTGCTGGCTAACCTCACAGCATCTATCACCATCACTATTTCCTGGCTAACCTCACAGCATCCATCACCGTCACTATTTGCTGGCTAACCTCACAGCATCCATCACCGTCGCTATTTGCTGGCTAACCTCTCAGTATCCATCACCGGATTTGTTGTCATCCATCATCGCTAGTGTACAACCCTCCCATGTACCCTATGCACCCATGTACCCTATGTGTGATTCGCAGGCGAGTCGTACAGCGGTGACAGTGCCCGCTGCTGCCGGAGCCGCTGGGAATCCAGCAGCTGCTGCCGGAGCAGCTGCTGCGGCAGCTGGGGGTGTGAATCCCCAGTCCACGGAGAACCAGGCGCACCAAGACCCGGTAGGGCCCAGGCCTTCTTATTCCTCGCTTGCTTGCCCACCCTCCCCCTTGCTTTCAGGCCCGAGCCCACCCAAGATGCATGGCGGAGCGCACCTCTCCACCATCTGCCATCCCCAGCATGCTGTGTTGTGGCGGGAAGAGCTTGGTCTGGAAGCTGAGGAAGTTAGGAGTGATACCCCTCGTGTGCCGCAGCACCACATCTAGAGCCATAACTGCCTCAAACACGGGCGGTCCTATTTGCTGGCTAACCTCACAGCATCCATCGCCGTCGCTATTTGCTGGCTAACCTCACAGCATCCATCACTGTCGCTATTTGCTGGCTAACCTCACAGCATCCATCACCGTCGCTATTTGCTGGCTACCCTCACAGCATCCATCACCGGATTTGTTGTCATCCATCATCGCTAGTGTACAACCCTCCCATGTACCCTATGCACCCATGTACCCTATGTGTGATTCGCAGGCGAGTCGTACAGCGGTGACAGTGCCCGCTGCTGCCGGAGCCGCTGGGAATCCAGCAGCTGCTGCCGGAGCAGCTGCTGCGGCAGCTGGGGGTGTGAATCCCCAGTCCACGGAGAACCAGGCGCACCAAGACCCGGTAGGGCCCAGGCCTTCTTATTCCTCGCTTGCTTGCCCACCCTCCCCCTTGCTTTCAGGCCCGAGCCCACCCAAGATGCATGGCGGAGCGCACCTCTCCACCATCTGCCATCCCCAGCATGCTGTGTTGTGGCGGGAAGAGCTTGGTCTGGAAGCTGAGGAAGTTAGGAGTGATACCCCTCGTGTGCCGCAGCACCACATCTAGAGCCATAACTGCCTCAAACACGGGCACCATCCGGTTGTCGATTGCCGCATCCCGGAACTTCACCCCTCACCTGAGTAGCGCTGCGAGCTGTGCAAAACTATTGCACAGCTGTCAGCACGCACTCCCTTCAACATGAACCCATTCACTCCCGTCGTATTCAGCCCACTCCCTCCCTTCATCACCCCCTTACTCACTCCCTTCATCATCCCCCAACTCCCTCCCTTCATCATGTGGTGTGGTGGACATTCATTCATCCGACTTGCAGCCAATGCTTGCGTGTGTTACCCACAGGCATGTCTTCTGGCTCGTCGCTCGTTTCCCCTCATCCCCTCATACTGGTGCACAAAGCTCATGGGCGGGACAAAGTGTCGTGGGAGGGAGAGAGGGTGGATATGGTGGGGTGGATACGGTTGTGTGGTGCCCACATGATTGAGCCAATTCTGCACCCCTTGGTTCGCGCCATACTCGTGCAGAATGCTCATGGGCGGGACAAAGTGTCGTGGGAGGGAGAGGGTGGATATGGTGGGGTGGACAAGGTTGGGTGGTGCCCACAGGTTTGAGCCAATTCTGCACCCCTTGGTTCGCGCCATACTCGTGCAGAATGCTCATGGGCGGGACAAAGTGTCGTGGGAGGGAGAGGGTGGATATGGTGGGGTGGACAAGGTTGGGTGGTGCCCACAGGTTTGAGCCAATTCTGCACCCCTTGGTTCGCGCCATACTGGTGCAGAAAGCTCCCGGGCGGGACGGGCAACGAGTGGAAGAGGGAACTGGAGGGTGGATATATAGGTTCCGGTGGTGCCCACAGGTTTGAGCCAATTCTGCACCCCTTGGTTCGCGCCATACTCGTGCAGAATGCTCATGGGCGGGACAAAGTGTCGTGGGAGGGAGAGGGTGGATATGGTGGGGTGGACAAGGTTGGGTGGTGCCCACAGGTTTGAGCCAATTCTGCACCCCTTGGTTCGCGCCATACTGGTGCAGAAAGCTCCCGGGCGGGACGGGCAACGAGTGGAAGAGGGAACTGGAGGGTGGATAGATAGGTTCCGGTGGTGCCCACATGATTGAGCCAATTCTGCACCCCTTGGTTCGCGCCATACTCGTGCAGAATGCTCCCGGGCGGGACAAAGTGTCGTGGGAGGGAGAGGGTGGATATGGTGGGGTGGACAAGGTTGGGTGGTGCCCACAGGTTTGAGCCAATTCTGCACCCCTTGGTTCGCGCCATACTGGTGCAGAAAGCTCCCGGGCGGGACGGGCAACGAGTGGAAGAGGGGACTAGAGGGTGGATAGATAGGTTCCGGTGGTGCCCACAGGTTTGAGCCAATTCTGCACCCCTTGGTTCGCGCCATACTGGTGCAGAAAGCTCCCGGGCGGGACGGGCAACGAGTGGAAGAGGGGACTGGAGGGTGGATAGATAGGTTCCGGTGGTGCCCACATGATTGAGCCAATTCTGTGGTGTGGTGGACATTCATTCATCCGACTTGCAGCCAATGCTTGCGTGTGTTACCCACAGGCATGTCTTCTGGCTCGTCGCTCTCCCCACCCTTCATCATGGGTGCGGTGGACATTCATTCATCCGACTTGCAGCCAATCCTTGCGTGTGTTACCCACAGGCATGTCTTCTGGCTCGTCGCTCTCCCCACCCTTCATCATGGGTGCGGTGGACATTCATTCATCCGACTTGCAGCCAATGCTTGCGTGTGTTACCCACAGGCATGTCTTCTGGCTCGTCGCTCTCCCCACCCTTCATCATGGGTGCGGTGGACATTCATTCATCCGACTTGCAGCCAATGCTTGCGTGTGTTACCCACAGGCATGTCTTCTGGCTCGTCAATCATTTCCCCTCATCCCCTCATAGCTGCGTCTCATTCCTCATGCTTGCCCATCACCCCCTCTTCCGTCCGGGGGTCCGTTGTCCGACTGTTTCTCACCGTATATTTGGTGTTCTCTGTGCCGTAGCTTGCACACCCAAACCCACAAGCAAATCCAAATTCCTCAAGATCAGCTAGGCGCCGATCTGCACACCGCCAGCGAAAGGCGATGCTTTCCCAGGCGGCAGCGCAAGATATTCATGCCGCACCCCACCACCACCTCAACACACCTCTGCAGTTTCCTGGTTTCCATCACGACCTATCGGTGGAATCCCTTTCAAAACGGTTTCTGAGTGGAGATCCGGATGCATGCCTCAGCAATCTTGACAAAATTGCTAAACAGTGTGGAGTGCCAAGAGTCTCACGCCAGCAAGTAGTCACGTACCGCGCTCCTCAGGACAGCCAAGCTACAGGACAAGGCTCCTACGGAAGCGTCCTTCTACACTGCACCCTTGACAAAACCGAGAGGGCCGTTCTGAAGGACTTCACCGACCCTGCCCTCCACCGTCGCCTGCGGCACTGTGCGGTGGAGTTGTATATGAACACCGTGGCCCATTTCGCGGCTCCCACAACCGTCGTTCCCTGTTTAGGATACGGAGCCCAAATTTGTCCTGATCACTCCGCGTTCCTCGTCATGAAATATGGCGGGGAGACCCTCGCCGATTTCCTTACTTCCCGCGGATCAGGCATACCAATCCAGGCGATGCGCCATCTGGTCATCGATTTGTTTCGCGGCATTTCAGACCTCCATGCCGCGGGAATCGTGCACGGGGACCTGAAAGGTAACAACGTGCTTGTGCAAGAAAATCTGCCCGATGTTGGTGGACACAGTCTCAAACTCATAGACTTTGGGTTGGCCCGTTTCCACCGCACCGATTCAATGGCACCGCTTCCCCCAGTAAGCTTGCCTTCCGCAACATGGCAGCCCTCTCATACAGCTCCAGAGTCATCATTTGCAAACAAAACCACTCACAGCGACATCTGGGCGTGTGGCGGGCTCGCTATGCAAATACTCATGGCCAGTCGCCTTTCCTGGAAGGACATGCTGCAGTTGGCTAACAGCCAGCTTGACAACAACAGAAAATTTTCGCCTTGGAAAGAAGATAGTAGAGTTTCCAAACAGCTCACCATGCTCGTGAATTCGTGTTTCGACTTCAATCCTGCAAAAAGACCGGCTGCCTCCAAGTTACACTCAACGTTCAGCGCCTCTCGGATACAAAAGTGTTCTGTGGGGAAAGGAGTCGATCCCCACGAGCGTTTAGTCCCTGGACATTTTAACCCTCTGTAAATAATAATCAGTGTGTGTAGCGCGGTAGTTTGTAATAATAAGTGTCCCTGTATACAATATATTACCGTCTGGCCGAAAGTCTTGGTTGTGGTAATGCCCGTGTTGTGAGCAACTGTTGATTAAAGTGTGGTCATAGTCACTCTGTGCAATGTTCTGCGTGGTGCGTGTTCTCGTATTTGGTACAGATAACCCATAGCCGATAACCTTACTGGTTACACAACTTGGGTTCTGCTGGTCAGGTGAATGTCGTGCGAAGCTCGTTCATCCCGGCTCAACCTGATTGGGTCTGCCCTGATGACAGCCTTGCCGCGCTCAAGGGGAAGGTGGTCTACCGAAAGCTGATGCCTACCTTCCGATACCATGTCGGGTTTGTCTGTCCGGGCATTCCGGAGGGTCTGCATGTCCTAGACTTGAACACCGTCCGGACAATCTGCCTACTGGAAGCACTGTGGCAGGCGAAGACCGCCAAGGAGGGCCTGCCCGGGGACCGTCCTTCGAAAGAGGCTGCAATGCAGTTCCTCATTGATAACGACACCCACCTCCGCAAGCATGATCACCACCAACAGCGGGTGCTGGATGAGGCTTTCGCCGGTCACAGCCTGGTATCCGTGTTAGAAGTCGATTCTAGAAGGGACGATTTCAGCGCCCCGCATCACTTCTACGCATGGTTCGTGGTTCCAGCCAAGCGGGTCTGGCTCTTTCCAGTACTGTCATTTCCGTTGCGCCACCACCGTGGAACTGTGTATGCCGTAAAGGACTGCGATCTATCGCGTGGCCGTACTCCCAAATGCGGGTCACGTCCGGTTCCACACCAGCACCCCGGGTATCAAATGTTGCATATCCAGGGCGTTTCTTCCAGCAGTGGCAACGCAGATCCCCGTTGCCTGTCAGTGCTCGTCCTGGATGCTCAGGCTGCGCATGGCGCGGACTTCAAACCAGAACACCGACAAACGATTCAGAAAGTTTTGACTGCCTGTCGCCATGCCAACATCCCTATCAATTGGACACAGTGGTATCGGCCATGGCAAACGCAGGCCGCCACAGATGCATTTTTTGATGATGGAAGAGGATACTTGACCTCTTCAGCCGGTGTCGCTCACACCGGAATTCCGCCAGAGTCCGACGATTTTCTGACAGACCTTGGGCCACATTCAGCTGACGAACTACGGAACCACGCCTTTCTGTGTGGGAACATGAATGCGTTCGACTCGGAAAACATATCCATGTCTCACGAGTCCTGCTATAGAAACGTGCGAGATGCGGTGTCTTCTCAACACCCAACACCATCAGCAATTGTTATCATGGGGGCGTATGTCTCACAGTGTGTGCTGCACACGACCCTTGCGGCGGTGCAATTGGGATACAGTGTTATCATCGTGGAAGACGCATGTGTGTCATATAGGACCCTGCACAACATTGAGCCGAGTAACTTGGCTGCCACGCTAGACGGACACATGGATCTCCTGCATCGGTGTGCAGTGGTGTTAGATTCTGCCGACTTCATTAAGAACATCTCGGTATAGTTATTATATTTTAGTTACAACAAATATATTTACATATTATATTAGCAATGTGTATATAGATACATATTATACTAGCACAATCGATCAAGATCTCCATTAGGCCGTAATTGATCGTGTTGGCCATGTAAGTCATCATGCAAGCGTGCATACCGGATTACCGATGACGATTCGTTTGCGATGACAGTTTTCCGTTCACGATTCGTTTTCGTTTCATGAGTCTTGGCATCGCTGCGCATCGGCTAAAAATTTGTGTTCTTTAGGGTCCACCCCTGCTATTTGAATTTATAGCTTGTTTGCAAGACACGCGACAATTTCCCTTCGATCATCACTCACGCTCACGTCGATCATGTTCATCCCATCAGAAGTATCCCAAACCTGGTGTTTTGCCATATGATATGGCCTGCGTACTACGTGTTTACAAATAGTATACATTTCTACTAATTATTATTAGAAATATATAGCATAATTAGAAATAGTTAACACGAACATTTCGACATGTTATATGATACGGCCTGCGTACTACGTATTTGTACATAGTATGTAAATTTTTGGGCACGTGATGGGGCCTCGCAGGGTACAATGGATTATGGGCATCGACCTGGGGTTGTGCCCCTAACCCGGCATGTGCACTTTGCCCCAAGCCATATTCCACGAACGAGCGCGGCGGAGACGGAACCGCCGCAGCAGACCGAGAGCGGTGACATTTCCGCAGCGTCTTGTACGCTGCCGGCGGAGGGAGCCAAACCAAATGCAGTAAAAGGTACCCGTTGCTTTCATGCGATGCCTTTGGCCCCATGTTGTGCACAACCTGTGAAGAAGCCCCCTCTTCTCACTCCCAATGATCCCCTGATGATCTTACGAATACCCTGATGTTCACGCACTGGTGCTCGAATCAGGAAAAAACCGTGTGAGAAAGGGAGGTGGTCCACATATGAAAGTTGAAAGTGTTATACGGAAATGCCCCGTGGCATACGACGTGGAGGCTAAGCAGATTGTGGACAAAACCACGAGTAAGTATTGGGCAAACAACGCCGCGGCCCAAGAGCGTTTCGACATGTGCGTGAAAACGCTGCGAGAGCTGCATCCCGAGCTGGATGAAGCCACTGCAAAAACGAAGATCATTCGACGTCTGAACAACCGGCGTAATCTGGGCCCAAAGGGCACCACAATCGAAATGCGTCAAAACCGTGACATCCAGGCGGTGAACGCATTCAACAAAGAATCCCAGAAAAAACGCCCGGACTTGGTGATTTCCCTTACTGCATGTGCAACAGAGGTTGTTGGGACACCACCACAGGCGAGCCCAGGCGTACGCCCCGCAGCAGGAGCGCCACTAACGGCAACCGAGCCTCGGCGGAGCCCACGAAATCACGCCACGGTTAGTATACCCGCAGGACCAGAGGTGGCCAGGACTCCGCAAAGGGGGAGCCCAGGCGTACGCCCCGCAGCAGGAGCGCCACTAACGGCAACCGTGCCTCGGCGGAGCCCACGAAATCACGCCACGGTTAGTATACCCGCAGCACCAGAGGTGGCCAGGACTCCGCAACGGGGGAGCCCAGCCACTGCAGGAGCGCCACAACCGGCTACTGTGCCTCGACGGAGCCCACGAACTGCCGCCACGGTTACTGCACCAGCACCAAAGGATGCCAGGGCACCGCATCGGGGGAGCCCAGGAGCGCGCTCGGAACCAGGAGTGCCACTAAAGGCAACCGTGCCGCGACCGAAAGCAAGGGCACCGGAGGTGACGGAATATGAAGAGCAGAGGCTGATGAAGATTGCTGGTAGGTGCCCTATCCATGTGTGCCCTTGGCATGTACACATACATGGATGCATACCTGCAAATGTACCTGCATCGCCGACGGAGCGTTGAGGAAGCGCTGGGGGCGGGTTTGCTTATTGCGGTGTCAGGCAACAAGCGCAGGCTGAGCGTAGCATTCGGTATGGTTCCAACAGCATACGAGGACTTGATGCGGGAAAAGCAGGTGCTACTCACGCAAGTTCAACAGTTGGATGAAAAGGTATTGATTGAGCACGTGCAGCGCGTAGCGCGGGAGACTCGGAAACGAGTTCCCATGACAGCCCAGGCCGTCTTCGAGGTGGTACCGATGCCCGGGTATAAACTACTTGGAACGCAAAATGGAACGGAAGGATGGCAGCAGGAGGCTCTGGGGGAGTTGCGGGAGCAGTGGACTAAGGACCTGCGAAAACGCGCCAAGAAGTGTCCGAGTCTGAAAGCTGCTTTCAAATTGAGTGTGTCTCAGGCGAACACGCAGAAAGCGACAGCATCTGTTGCACCGCGCCCCAATCGTGCAGCTCGAACGGTGCAAAGCATGGCGGAGGATGCCGATGACGACGAGGATGACATGTGCAAGGTGATCCGAACCGGAAGGGGGCTACTCACGAAGAGAATGTCGATGACCGCGACGGCAAAACGTAAGTGTATGGTAAAAGTGCACACCGATGAGGCAATCGAAGCTTTCGAGACCGATTCGCATGCCACGTTTGGTGACTATTTCGGGGCGGTGGTGAACGATATGCACGGTACCGAGCGAGAGGTTGATCTCCACGTGGGGAAAACGGTGATTGAACACGAGACCATCGGCGCAGCAGCACAATGGCGCAGGATGGGATTTCCTGAGATAATGCGATGCCACCTAGTAGCGGCGGACGCCGGAGATGAAGATGGCAGGGTGGAGCCACTGGCAAGGTTCGACTACAGTATTTTCCACGGCGACTTTAAGGTTGAGTCTTGGACGTTCGAGGAGCTGGTTGGCATGCAAATGAAAGTCGTTCCTGCTATCTCGGTGAAACGGAACTACGAGGTTGCGTGGAGGGACGAGGCTGGTTTGGAACGCGGCGTGTTGACCGCGGCAGAGTGCCGTGGTCACTTCGGCATGGACCGGATTCCAGCGCTGCGCACGCGGCAATTTTGGACGCCATAGCCCTGTGCGGAAAGATAAGGAAGGCGTCTGGCCTGGAGCAGTGTGAACAGTTGGCAGTAGTTTATATTGGACGCACCTTGACGCCGTGCCTTCCTCATATGCTGCCTGCTGTACGTAAGAAGTAGCAGGCAATCATAGTTATGCCAGGGCAGAATGAATACACCGCAAAGTGCTTACCAATCCGTGGGGAAGGAGCCTGCCTTCAGCAGAAGTGGGAACCTGTAGACTCAAGTTTTTGTTTGTGAATAGTAAGGACAACGTTTGGACCTTCCTGCCTTTTTTTAATATAAATGGAATTGTGAAATAGTAAGTGCTGACAGTGCTCTAATGGAGCGGGGCACATTGATTGCAAATACAGGCAAACAGTTCGAGAGTCGCCTGAATGTCACATCCGTTGCTCGTGGCTCGATGGAGCCCACAAACTCACGCCACGGTTACTGCATCAGCACCAGGGGTCGCCGGGGCACACCAACGGGGTGGACCAGGAGTGCATTCTGCACCAGGATGTACCTAATGTATCATGGAACCGTGTTGAGGTGTGGCATCTGCGCAGGAAAACAGGAGTGCTGGGCATCGGTGATGTTCACGGAGGACGAGCTCATGCTGATTGTGCAGCGGAGCCAAGAAGCTCACACCAGCATACGAAGCACAATGCGTGCGGTGCGTGAACTACCTGCAGAATGTCGAGGCCCTATACCGGCTGGCGAAAAAGAAGTGCTGGCGGTGATTAAATCCTGGCTAACGGAACATGGGGGGACCATAGACAATCGGTATCGTGTGATCTTGCAGCCAATGCTTTTGGGGAATGGTGTTACCAGCAATGCTTTTGGGGAAGCTAACCCGTCAGCAAACAGCGATTGTGAAGTACATGGACTCCCTCCTAACGTGGAGGTCTTCTTCGACGAGGAGCTGGCGAAAGGCCGAATTTGTCTAATGGACAACCTTGAGGAGGAGTCGGACGAGGAGGACCATGGAATAAGTGTGCAGAAACTGCTAGATGCAGCTGAGGACGCCCCGGATCCAGAGGACGAGGTCACAAGTATATTCCAGCAGGTAGTTGCCAGGCCCCCATGGCCACCGATCGATGTGCCACGCTGTTAGTTTAAGACTACTCGCTTCCTGATACTGACGACCATTTGGTGTTCACTTGCCATTGGATGTAGATATTCCAAGAACACAACTGCCAGGAAGAAGATCTGTGGAGCGATGCCGCCTGGGAGCTGGAGGCATTGCTGCCTGAAAAAACGGAGCTTAACTTCAACGCGGCGGCCGGTGACCCCTTATTTGTGGGGGATACGGAGGCCGACTGCTTGACAGTGGGTGAGGCGGTCTGCTACTTTATGGAGCTGCGAAGGGCGCTGAATTGGTCGAGGCCATCATTTGATAGGTTTTTGACGGTCATGATCATGCTTATGGGGGGACCCGGAAAGTGCAATCTTCCTCGAAGTCTGTATAGAATGAGGAAGTTTTTGAACACCAGGTCGCACATGGACCACGCGGTGCATGTATGCGTGAATTGGTGCCGACATTATCCCCCAGGCGAGGATCCAAGCTCTTGGGACAAGAACCAAACCTGTGACACCGTACTAGAAAAGGACTCTGAGGGTGTCGCGCTGCGTACGTGCAAGGAGAAACGGTTCGAGGTGATACGCACCGTGCATGGAGAGGAGATCCGTCCACGGGATTGGTATTATTACTTTGCACCGGAGCGCACTATACGACGTTGGATGCGTGACCCGGAGTTCTGCAAGCTACGGGCCCGGCGGGATGCCCGCACTGGACGTGACTTCTGGACGGCAGCGCTGGCCAAACACATTGATCACGTCACAGGAGGTGCCTTGCTATCGCCGTCATCGTTTACAGCTGAAGATCCTCCTCCGCAGGGGGGGGGATCCAGGTGTGGAGTACGCGGAGCACCGCTCGATGGTAATCTCGCCCGGGGCGGACGACGCCCAATTATGGGTCTCTGACATCGGGTGCGACATCGGCCGGCACAGTTGCTGTAGTGTACTGATTTCACTGTTCCTTTGTGTAAATATAGTGAGAAATGTTTTTATTGCGAGCAGGTCATACTCCATGGGCGTTGGTGTGCTTAAGTGCGATGATCTGCATATCACGGTACGCCCAATCAGAATGTCGATGCAGTGACGCGTTGGTTGGCCTATGGGGTGACAAAGCTTGAATGTAGGCAATACAGTGAGACGCACACACACACACACAGAACCACAGGATGGATTCATGTGTGCGAGTAGATTCCATGATTCATGTGTGGAACAGTGCATTAGCAATCATGTTCATCGCATGTATGTGTAAGCAAACCCAAACTGGATGCTTGCAGGCTCGGCAACGTGACAAGTGGCATCGGAATCTGTGGATCACACGCGGCCCTCGGCAGAAGGAGAAGAACCCTCTTGTGATATGGGGGCAATTTGAAAGGGATATGCAACGCCTTGCGACGGGATTTGACGTGTACGACAGTTTCCTCAAAAGGACTTACACGTTGAAAGTATTCTTAGGAATGGTGCATGCGGATTCGGTGATGCGGATCACAATGGGGCAGTTCATGGGAGTCGGCAGCTACCGGGCGGATGCGTACAGCCTTTTCGAAGGGACGAGCGGCCCCGGCGGGAAGGGAATGTATTTCAAGGGGTATGCCAAGCCGGTCAAACTACAAATGACAACAGTGCAGGGAAAACCTGAGGTATATGCCGATGAACAGCTGCTCATGCTTTCTAAAGAGGGGCATGCAGCGTTGGTTTCGAGAACCATTCATGGAGGGGAATCCCCGCAATCTACTGGACGGCACGGGCGTGGCGCGCTCGAGCGAATCCCATACTTCGACCCCATGCATGGTTACGCTGTCCCCTTCGGCCACTGCGTCTTATACGGGGTGGTGAAGAGATTTTGGAAGCTGCTGATGGGCAAAGTGACAGGGGTACCCGACTCAACCTTAACTTTGCCTAAGACGATTCAGGACGAAATGCAAGCTCGGGCGAAGCTCGTGAAACCTCCGCACGACGTCATACGCAAGTACAACGATATAGTGCAGTATTTCGGTGAGTGTACGAAGTAGGCAGAGCAGGGACGTGTGCCACTTCTTGATGCAGTTTCCGTTGTTGAGCTTGCTATGAGAGGCGTTAGGAGACCTATGCGTAGAATGTCTTATACTAAAGCACCTAGTTTGATCCTGAGTGACAGGCATGTACACAATGGAGGATGTCCTGAACTGGGTCGTCTACTTCAGCCCATTGGTGATCGGTGATCAACTCGCAAAATGGAATATGGCGATGGAGGATGCCTGGCAGCACCTTCGCCGAGCCGTGCTGCACTATGTGCGAGCTTCGGGCACGCACACTGGGTGGACTACTGCGGACGTGGAAGCAGCTAGAGTCGCAGCACGCGAACACCTCCGGGAGCACGCAAATATCCTGGAAAACACACGTATAATGAAGCTGCTGACATACAACTTGAGGCTGGCAGTGGTGTACCTGTTTCGGCAAGAACACTATTTGGGTGAGGTTGGTGCCGCCATGGAGATGTGGGTGGAGCGTGCCATCCAGCGTCTAAAGGGTGTGGCAAAGGATACGCACGTGAAAAACCGACCTGTGGAAGCTCTCGTGAATTCTATATGTGAGGACGATGCCCTAGATGACTACTGTTACAGATATCCAAACTTGCGCAAGTTGGATGTCTTGGCGGCAAAGTTATTTGGCAAGATCGCTGTCAGCCGTGCAACGGATCCCGCGGCAGAAGATGAGGATGCGCCCTGCTATTTTCTGGGCGCAGGGAGGCACCTATCTCCCACAACTCTTTCATGCAACCTTCGCCTGCAACTTGATGGTCTGGTGTCAACTTACACGAATGTAATGCCTGGGGATTATGAAATCATGGTCTACCTCAGGATGTCCCTAGACAAGGAGGTGATGTTTTCTTCCCAATACATGCGAACCACCAAGCGAATCTCCTACCACGTGTCTCTCTCTGGTACCGTCAGTGGGTTTGGCGAGCTAGGTCTGCCAGCAGGCTACCCTTACGCACAAATTCTTGCATACTACCTTGTGAGAAACTCTGCAACACAGCGGGTGGTGTGTCGCCTAGCACGGGTCGTTGCATACAGAGAAGTCGAAGACGAGTACTACGCAAAGCAAGGGGTAACGGTGGTGGACAAACAGAACGGTGTAGAGCTCATCGTTCCATGTGCCGCCATCCTCACGAAAGCCATGTTTCTTGATCGCCCTGGCAGTCAGCACTACCACGTCATGCACCTGTATCATCAAATACGCACAGGCAGTTACTAATGGGACCACCGGATTCACCTTATCATACCCAGCGCAGCCAGCTTCCAACATCGTCCAGTAAGTTGAGCAAACCTTCTCTGAAGTATTGCCCAATAGCCTTAGTAGCAAATGTAGAGGAGCACGTGTGTGGAGCCAGTGAAGGACTTTCTCATACAGTATGCACCAATGGCAGAGCTGCAAATTAGGGTTTCCTATATATCTAGCCAATAGCAGTGCACCGTGCCTATGGTTTCCTAAATATTGGACCAATGAAATAGCTGCAAATTAGGGATTCCTAGATATCTAGCCAATAGCAGTGCACCGTTCCTATGGTTTCCTAAATATTGGACCAGTAAAATTGCAGTATATTAGGTTTTCCTAAATATCTAGCCAATAGCAGTGCACCGTTCCTATGGTTTCCTAAATATTGGACCAATAAAATAGCAGTATATTAGGTTTTCCTAAATATCTAGCCAATAGCAGTGCAATGTGCCTATGGTTTCCTAAATATCTAGCCAATAACAAAGCAGTATGCCTCAGATTTCCTAAATATGACAGCGGTTTTATATTATGTCATTTCCCTAAAACTTGATTTATACGGATATATATATTTACCTTGTCCAATCACTATTTACCCAGCTTTAGGAGGACCCAATGTTTACATACAGTAAGGTTTATACTTAAGTATGTGTCATAATGTCATATTTAGGAGATTTTAGTAAAACTTTAGGGAAACTTTAGGGAAACTTTAGGGAAATTTAGGGGATTCTTTTAGCGTTTATTGCTGTTCCGCAGAACTTACAGGAGAAGTCTCACTGCCTGTTTGACCGTGTACAGTATATTGCACAAAAAACCGTGATACTAAGCATCACGCACATGCATATAATCATGTTCTTAAGACTGTTCGTACCAAGTAGGTACCAACAGTCTAAGGATCCGCTAACGCATTTTTCGTATTTTCAGATTCTACTCAATCGGGCAACTCGTGCCCGATGCGGGAGTATGTATGCGTTTTCAAGCAAGAAGTGATTCGCCTGCTGATTCGCCGCGATAACTGTCGCCTCGCTGGCCGCGTTAACAAAAGTAAAACAGAAATTGAATGCTGAGACTCTTGCGCATCGATTGCACTCATCCGATATACCCCACGAGCGAGTGGGGTATAGCGGATGCTCGATTGAGCGTTCGGAGGGTAGAGCGAGCCAAATCCGATGCGAAGATTTTGCTGGAATTGGCACTACGACTAGTTCGTACAGTCTAGTGTCATTCCCGTATGTCATCTTCGGTGGTCAGCCTGTGTCACTCACGCATCTCGGGTATATATCGTTTGTATATCCGAGTTTAGTGATCCGTTGTTTCACCGTCGGCAGCGGGTCCCCACTGCCTGGTGAGCTGATGTTTCTAGCAGGTTATGGTCCCTCTCACGCGTTCGCGTGAACTGAATTTTAGCGTAGAATTCTATTTTATTTCCGCTCTATCCTTCGGTTGAGCGTCTCCACGCCTTGTGGGACGCTTTAGAGCAGATTCTTCGCTTTTTACTGGAAACGCTGCTTTCGGCTTTGGGCAATTAGACGAGGCGGACTCCTACGATTTTGTTACGTTATTTCATTGTTAGATCTCGTTTTCTTTGATGGATTCGCAGCAGATTTCTTCGAGTGAGGAGCTTGCAGCTCTTTTGGCGACTATTGATGCTAGTGTAGAGCGTGCCTCGACTCTCAAGCGCTCCCAGCTGTTGTCGTTATGTGCCTCTATGGCGCAAACTCTTTCGCATTTTCGGAGTTCGGTATTTTCGGCAATTTCATCGGAAGGTTCTTCGCCTATTTCTTTGCAGATTTTTGTTACAAAGACTGGCGCACAGGTTGGCGGTGGTGCCCAGGGCGTTGAGCCTGCAGCCGTGGATTCCAGGAATTTTGGACCCTTTCTTCGTGACCAGGGCGTTGGCGATGGCCGTGCAGTTTTGAGTTTTCGATCTGTTTCTTCACAAGTTACCACCACTCGACCCTTCCCTAGTGTCACTAGGGCAAGAGACACTGTCCAACAGGCCCCTCCTGTTATTAGGACAACAGTTCATTACATTCATGCGCCCCCTTCGTCGCCTTCCTATATGGGCTCTGGGCAGCGCGAATTTGAGGAGTCTGAAAGTAGTGAAGAAGAGGACGAATCAGAGTACCCTATTGGGTATTTCGATGAGTCTGGTGACAGTTGTGAGGAAGTAGAAGTGGAGCATGATGGCCACTTGGCCGCTCTGCATTTTTCGAACGATCTTCTGGAACAGGAATTCGAGTTGGGCACAGGTTCCCAACCAGATTCTTATGGCGGAGTTTTGGAGCCCCCACTTGGGGAGGAATTTTTACCGCAGAGCGAGTTTAATGTTGGCACAGTTTCTTTTGGAGACGAGCCTGCAATGAGCGACGAGAATGAGTACACCGCAGAGGAGTGGGCTGCCTGGGAGGCAGCGGGGCCTACGATTCCGATGGAACTGGTGGTGCAGATTTTTATGATGAAGATTCTTTCTATGGGGAAGATGCTGGTTACGATTCTGGTGGTGGCTACTATTGAAATCTTTAAACAGACAGACGGCGTTCCTATCTCTTTTCTCCACCACTTGCTGTAGGGTTTTGGACAGAAGGATGTCTTTGTATTTCTCACCACTAGCGGGCAACTTTAAAAAATTAAGACGGAAAATTTACAGGCAGCAGACATATCAGTTCGCACAAGAGATTAAGCTAAACCGACAGGCAGACTTACTTTTTACATTCTTCCATCACATGCAGACAGGCGAGATTTGTCAGAGCACCCACCACTAGCTGGCAGAGCTTTCATTCTAGCAGACCGGAATTGGTCCTAGCTATTTTCTAGGCTTAGCAAGTATTTATTATGCTAGCCCGATTTTCATCATGCCACCTGTGACTTTGCTAGCTGACTAGAGTTATCATCTCTTTACATTCTCTGTAAACTCTAGTAGCTAGGGCGGCGAGTGTCACATTTAAGAATATCATGCTATATATAAGAATATCGGTACGGAAAATGCTGAAAATCCCCTAAAAATATTGGGTACTGTTGGATATACCCCTAGGACTCGGGATATATTCACTCAGTGATAGGTTTTCTCAGAATGTAATAAAGTTGATAAGTTAACCCGATAAAACGGGCATAAACAGTTAGGGTTCGGGTTCGGGTGACAGTCATACACACTACTATAGGAAGAGTCACAAAGCAAGCGGTGTGACTGTTCCAGCACACCACCTAGTGTGGTGACTGGCTAGCCGAATGTGAAACCTGTGAACAAACACCATCTAGAGCGGTGGAAACTGAGTTCTAAGGGAAGGCCTGTCCTTTCTGGCAGGGCTGTTCCCAGTCAAGAGTTGCAAATCTGAAATCCGGCCCGTGATCGGACCCCTCTGCACATACAGCTACTGTCAATTTCACTGTGCAGGAGTGGCATGATCAACTTGCTAGCCACTAGTCGGCGGTGGCACTGCTGTGCCAGCCCGCAGCACAATCATGGTGCCGTGAATTTAAGTTGTCGACACCGTGTTTGAATCATTCGTAGAGCTCCAGAAGAATTTCGAAAAGCCTCGATCGTCGTGCGAGGGATTCTCCCGCTCCTCCTCGTCTGTGGTCGGGCCCGGTGAATAGTCCGGTGACGGTGGTGCACCCCAATACAGCGGTGGAGGGGGCGGGTGTACCGGGATGTAAGGCCCGATCGGTGAATTGAGTAGGCCTTGTCGAGCACGGTGCCGGCCGTGCCGGCGCGGCGGAATAGCAGCCGTTGTCGCAGAAGCTAATGCAGGCTCGCTGGTGGATGCCTCAGCAGCACCACCGACCTCCAGGCCGGTGTGGTCCGGTGCACACGCCCCGCCAGGAGCGGCAACTGTGAGTGGCGTCGCGGTGGCGCACACACAGAAGAATGCACAAAGCATTACCGTAATTGCCGAAGAGCGGGCAAACCCCCAAGGCGGTGCACCGCATCCCCGGCGAGATGCTGGAGGGCGCGGGACCGCACCCTCACCGTCAATAGGGTCACACCCAGCCGCAGAGTCGTCGCCGTCGCCGTCGCAAGAGTCGGTCTCCGACTCGGCGTGCATGTACCGCATCGCCAAGTCCTTGACCTCAGCCGTGATCGAGAGTCCCCCATCCTCGCGATCCGGTCCGCAAAGCAGAGGTCGGGCTCGTGCGCGTGCATGGGGTCCACCGGCATCATGTCACCGGCGCCGGACGCCTCCGACTCGTCCGGGTAAACATGCTCGATTGCCGCCGGCGGTGGCGCCGGCGGTGCGTCTTCGCGGACATGCGTGCAAGCGGCAGCCGAGATGCCTCCTGCCACACCACCCACTGTGAAGCCCCCCATGTGGGTGGCAGGTTGGCAGTAGGGTAGGAAGTCCTGCAACGCACCGGCCTCCCGCCCCGGCTCGAGCCCGAAGGCACATGCCGAAACGCCGTCGAGCATCTCCGGCTTACCTCCCGCAAGAAGGCAGAGCGCATCGAACCGCTCGCCGTCGTGCTCGTCCATGGCCGTCTGAAACTGCTCCGCCAGTAAGTCGTTCTCGATGTCACCGAGGGAGAAGCTTTGGAAGCTTCCCCCAGCGCCGAGCTTGCCGCCGTTCGGGCAGTCGCGGTGCCAGTGGCGGGTTTCGTCTTTCTTGCACGTCGAATTCTGGCAGAACGGGATGAAGTCACCGCTGCCCTTGTGGAAAGCAACGCGCTTCCTCACCTGTGACTGTGGCCAGTTTCCCCCCGTCGGGAGGTCACCCGCCGCAAAACGAACACCGGAGCCGCCTCCCCCGTTGCCGATTTTGTTCTTGTCCGCCCGCGGGGTAAATGGCTACTACCCGAAGGTCCGGTCCTCCCACAAGGACCGAAGTGAATTTGGGATATATGCCGCGTGTTTTTCGATATATTTGGTATATGAGTGCTTTGGGGTCATATTTAGGTGTCCAATAATTATCTAAAAACGTGTGTTGGGTGTAATACTCGGTGTAGCGATGTGGTTTACGTTATTGAAAAGTGGGGGTGAAACCGCTCGAAATTAAATAAAAAGGCCGGTCCTCCCACAAGGACCGGAAGTT
>LGRX02011128.1:0-33977 GCA_001247695.2 Cymbomonas tetramitiformis
ACGAGAAAGACAAGTACAGAGCCAAACAGACACCAGAGGACACGCAGAAGGGCGCCACTGGCAACCCTGAAGCGTTGAAGGCTGAGTACCAGGGCATGGTAGCTGCCAGGAAGACTGTCAGTCGTGCGGGCAGTGTGAAATCGCAGGTGCTGTCCGAGGATGAGGGCTCCGACGAGGAGCCAGTCGCAGCGCGCGTCGCGGAAAGGGAGACGCACATCGCCGATGCACACGTGCACCACCATGGCAGCGCAGGAGCAGGAGCGCCATCTGGCTCTCCAACCGACTTACTCTCAGCGATGGCCGAGGAGATGGGTGAAGAGGCACTCTCGAGCGCACTCGACACCTTGGGTTTGGGAGCACTCCCCGAGACACTGTGCAAGGGTGCGGAGTCTGAGCTCACAGCGGCCCCAGCGGTAGCCCTGGGCAGCACCCAACGCATGAGGGGCTTCCCAGTGAAGACACCCGAAGAGTACGAGGCCGACGCACAGGTGCCCATGGCGCCTGCGGCGGACGAGATGCAGAGGAAGGTACAGCTCATGGCCTCCGTGATCAAGAGTCTAGGAGCGGCTTTCCGTAAGCTAGCTGCTGGACTCGTGGCAGAGGGTCGTATAACGGCTCCCAGGGGTGTGGAGACCCTGGTGGAGCTAGCTGAGACCAATCAGCTCCCCATGCCAACAGCCTCAGCAGCAGACTGTCAGGGCATCGGCAGAGACCATGATGACGACAGCGACGAGGATGACGATTGCCCGGGCATGGAGTCGGGTGACGACAGCGACGAGGATGACGATTGCCCAGGCATGGAGTCGGGCGACGACAGCGACGAAGAGGAGATTCCTCTGGACGAGATGCCGGAGGACACGGTGGAGCAGCCCAGGAAGGGGAGAACCGCGGTGCGCGTAACTGCTGCAGCGGCCACTGTCCAGGAGAGCTCTGGGGTGAGGGACTTCAGCGAGAGGGGCGAGCTGCACGCAGGGACCATGGAGGCCAAAGCATACGAGCTGTTGAAGAAGAAGCTCAGTGGCCTTACGGAAGAGCAGCTCACCGCCATGGCGCAGGTCCAGCCTGTGTGCAAGCTCCTGAACGAGTCTTTGGCACAAGGGATGGCTCTGATGGCCTCTGGGGGCCTGCTCATGTTGTACAAAGCGCTACTTCTGGACACTGGAGCCAATTGCAACATCATCCCCATCAGAACAGTCAACAGGCTTGGCTTGACCATCTTCGATGCGGAGACGGGGGCCAGAGTGGCCAGATGTGACGGCAGCCCTGCAGAATTCACCAAGTACTGCTACGTGGATGTGGTCCTCGCCGCGGGCACGCCGTACATGACTCTGCATCGGCTCCATGCCTTCGTCACGTACACCAACGACACTACGTGGGATTTCTTGGTGGGCACGGGACCCCTGAAGAACGCACTCAAGCTGACCATCGACCTCTACCGAGGCATCGCCACTTCTGAGGCCGCGGTGTCACTGGGCATGAGGGAGAAGGTCACGCTGCCGTTGATCGAGTTGACGCCGCCCGTTGATGCAAGGAGCAAGCGGAACGAAGACCCCAGGGTGTGCCTGGCGACTGAGATCTTCGACGACGGTGCTACGCTAGCGCGCACTCTTGCCCCCGCCTTTGAGGGCTGCGCTCCACCACCACGTGAGGCGGTGTCTCCAGACACAAGGGGAGAAGACCGTCTGGCCCTCTCAGGAGAAAGGTGTGCACCTGCACCTTGTGCATTCTCACGAAACCACCCCGAGCTGGTGGACCTCCTGGCATCATGGCTAGAGGAGACGAGACTGAGAAGGTTCAACTCGGAGGAGAGGGAGAGGCTCGATGCGCGTTGCCAGTCCATGGTGGAGGCGGGCTTCTTGAAACCCAGCTCAATGATGCGAGTCGAACTCACTGGGCGGGTCAACTTGCACGCCGAGAGCGCAACGTTCGAACCACCGGTGCCCGGTACGTCCATAACGGGCCAGATGTTGGGCCTGCTACAAGCGTCATCACGCAGCCAACGGGAAGCCAACGTGGCGACCAGAAGCGAGTGGTCCAGTGTTGAAGAGCCAGCTGGGACGGAGTCCGTCATGCCAGCCAGCCTGGCCACGACTCAGACAGACCCTCGCTATCCAGACCTAATGTCTGTCATCCACCTAAGGTGAGTGACATCTATCATCGAGAGGCCAAGTATATGGCATCGAGATGGCGAAGCAAGACAAGTTCTTGAAGAACCGAAGGATCCTGATAAGACGCGTCTTCGCTTCTAGCATGCACTGAACAACATGCGAGCATCAAAGGCTATATCGACCAGCTGATGCGGGAAGTTCACCCAGTGCTCTCGGGTTCACAACCCGATGGTGGTAACGCATGAGATGCGTGAGAGCACTGGAAGTATATGAGGAGCATTGGGCTCAAGCAAGCACTTCTGGTCAACAGACTGCTGCACTCATACACCCACCAGAATATTGCGTTTGGCTGTTACCGTTCAATAACATCAGCGTCACACATACTGTTCGCATAGCGAACCGTGACAGATGCTGAAACCATAAGTATCCAAATAGCTCTCAGTGAGTCCCATAGCGCTAAATATCGATGAAAACTGTCGAATACTATCCATATCTGAAAGGTAAAGCAAGTATACAGTCCAAAAATCGATATTTGCCAGCGGCTTGCTGAAAGTCCAAAAAGTATAATTTTGTTGTCTTGAAGTCAAATTAAGCAGCCAAAATAGCTTTGAGGGTTCTCTGAGGCTCAAGAACTAAGACCAACCAGTCAAAATATCCATACTAAGTATACTAAAGTAAAAATAACATCCAGGAGCCCAAATATCGAAGTTGGGAAGTAAGATCAAGACTCTGAACTCAAGGTTTTAGCTCAAAAAGTCAAGATTAAGCACATATTTTCAAGTGTTATCTAGTTATTGCTAGTGACCATACTGAGCGCTGATGTCAGTTGGAAAGGTTGCAATTATCCCATAAAAATTGCGCAAAGTTTGGTATAAGCCATTCTCTCTCCCCCCCAATATGTGCTGTAGAGCCAAAAACGCAATGTAACGCCCAAAACGAGCGAAACCGGTATAACCAACGACAAAAACGGTCCGGCCTCTAGGACGCTAACCCGTCAAGCCGCCAGAACAACCGGAACGCACAAGAAAAACATATCAGAACGTCGCAATGAAAGCCGAAAGCAGTTCGCCACAGGTCCAAAGTGCGCATGTAAGCACGCAAAGCGAGCGAGAGCGAGCTAAAAAGGCGCTCACACGCCCAAGATACCAAATTGTCCCGGGGGTATTCCCAGGAGTTATCTATTATCCAGTATGCAATATGATCGGATCTTATATACCTTCAGAATATCTTTCTATTCACATAAACCCAGATAGCAAGAGTTATTATTTTTTGTTGTCCAAGTCTGAGAGACCAACTCAGTGATCTCTCTTTATTCACCACTCTGAGCTCACAAATTATTTCCCCTAACTGTTCGTTAAGATGAATGTCACATTCCCTTACTATTTCTCCCAATAGTCCCCTGATATCAATTTCAGGCATTCAGACACCCCTTATCGTGAGGGGGTCTCAGCTACGTCGTGCCCATTGGCACACACCTGCAGTGCCACATGTCACATGCTTCCCGGCTCCGATCCCCAAAACAACGGGAGTTATTTTGTCTATCTGATTTTTAGACTCTCGGTTACAGTGTTCGCACCTGTGTTTTGCTTATACAATAGATATATATATATATATCTCATATCATATCATATCATATATATCTGTCTCTCTATCAGTATCATACACCTCGTTGTTCATTAACTGCCATGCTTGCTCGAAACACACACACACATTAGAGATGGAACACCGAAACCTGCACAATTGATACTTTGATAGTTGCTGAGTACTACAATCCAATAATCGGCGATAAATACGATATATCAATCGTATCATTTATCGGAAATATCGATGTAGAGCCTTCGTTGGCTGAAGCCCTAACTCCAAAATCCAACCAGAACGTACCGGAGATCTAGGTAGGCATTCGGTTGTTAGGTGACATGACTATCAGTATGGGTTAATTTAGAGTGGGACATGTTATATGTATGGAAAACCAGGGGCATCGATGACTTGCAAGTGATGAAACAATGCATCTCATGATTTAGTAAAAAAAAAGGTGCACATACTCACTCAATTGTATGAGGAATCATGATTATGAGTGGAGTCACACTGAACGGCATGAGATCGGCCAACAAAAGCCAGCCCACCATCATCCCTGTGCCAGGAGGCACGACGTACCTGCTGAGACACCCATAGTAGGGGGGTCTGATTTCGATGAGAATAAGAGTAGCGAACTGTTAGGGAAATTAGTGAGTGGATGTGACATTGCCTGAGCGAACAGTTGGGGAAAATAATATGTGAGCTCAGAGGAGAGAATAAAGAGAGGTAACAGAGTTGGTCTCTCGGACTTGGACAACAAATGATATAACTCTTGCTGTCTGGGTTTATGTTAAATAGTATATCTGAATATATGATATGATTCCTCAAGATAATAGAGGATAATAGTTTACTCCTGGGAATTCCCCTGGGACAATTTGGTATCTTAGGCGTGTGAGCGTCTTTTTAGCTCGCTCTCGCTCGCTTTGCGTGCTTGCATGCGCACTTTGGACCTGTGGCGAACTGCTTTCAGCTTCCGTTGCGACGTTCTGATATGTTTTTGATGTGCATTCCGGTTGTTCTGGCGGCTTGACGGGTTAGCGTCCTAGAGGCGGGACCGTTTTTGTCGTTGGTTATACCGGTTTCACTCGTTTTTGGCCTATTTTGGCTCACTTCCGTGTGCATCCTGATAAGTGAACTCTACGGCACATATTGGGGGGGAGGTATGATGGCTTACAACAACTTTTGTGCGATTTTTATGAGTTGTTTACAATTGTTTTAGTCTTCATCAACTCATAGTATGGCCTCAAACAGCTTATTTCTTCAAAATATGTGCGGATTCACTCCCTTTTTAGAGCTTAAAAAGAGTTGATGCACCTCCTCAACTTCGATAACTGGGCTTCTGGATGGTTGTGAAAAGTTATTTCACTTATTTTGGATATATTTTACCAAACTTTACCAGTCCTCATCAATTCTTGGAGCTTTGAGACCTTTTTGAGCCTTTTTGGGAGCTGCATTCACTCCTTTTTGGTCCATCAACCCTGAGTTTTAAAAGTGGATCAAGCTTCTAGACTTCAATATGGAACTTTTGAACGATATTATTATTTTATTCTACTCAGTATGGATATTATTTACCGTTCTCAACAGTTCTTGAAGGTCTACAGCCCTTTGGTGCCCTTTTTGGCTGATGCATGCACCTTTTTCAGCCCCAAAATAGCCCTTTTTGACTGAAAATGGACTTTTCGGACTGCCAAATACTTATTCTGGACAGTACACACGGTTTATCTTTCAAATATGGACCTTACTGAAAAGTTTTTATCAGTGTATGGAGTTATGGGACCTTCTGGGAGCTATTTGGATACTTTTGGCTGCAGCATGCACTCTCCATCCACACCTAGCACTTGAAAACTGTGTCGCGGAGCCCTGGCGAATTTTCTAGAAATGGACAGAAGTGAAGTAAGGACTACGTTGACAACATAAAAAGTACTTCTTCAACTCTGTTTTCACTTCCAATAGTGTTACAAGCAACCTCAGCAGCTGGCAGCAAGTGTGCTTTCGGCTGCTGAACATACATCCACTTCCAGCCCCCTTAACACTGTGGGCTATTTTTAGTAACCTACCAGCATATGGCCATACCCTTTGGTATTGGTGACACGTACAGACGACAGTGGTGGAAGCAGGGCTTTGACAAATGGGTCTACCCTCCTGGACCTCTTCAGCAACCTGGTATTCCATTTGGCGGCTTCCCTCCTTCACCTTCAGTGTCCCCCACTACGTCGGACGACGAAGAGGACCCGTTCACACTTCCTGAAGGTTTCCAGCCCCTATTGTTACCTCAACCTCCACAACAGAACTAGCCTGCCTATTTCCAGATATGCAGCCGCCCTACGACCCATACGCCGTACCCCCGTCTCCATTCACCTTTCCACCCTCACTTGCTGCTGGCTCCTTTCCACCCTCCACCACCGGACCTACAGCACTCATGGCCCCAGGACAGCCCAGTCCCCTGCCATATCAACCACCTCAGGTCCCCCTCGCAGACCCCCGCCTTACTCCACTCAGCCCTTACCCACAGCCACATCCCTCAGGAACCGTCCCGGTGTACCACACCCCAGCAGCAGTTCCTGGACCGGTCCCCGCTGTACCATGGACCTGGTCTGGGGGTTTCCCCTTCGGGGGGGTTCCCTCCCCTTACGCCCCTGCACTTCACTCCCCGGCTCAGACGCTGCCGGGGACTGCTAGGAGTGCTGAGGAGGCGGCACGCTGGCTGGCGTATCGTCGGCAGGAAGAGGCGGCGGTGCTGGCTGCGTCAGGCTTGCAGGTGGGAGCTCAGGCCACCTATGGTGCTGGAGGGGTGCTCGCAGAGCGCCCCGGCACGGGCTACCCAGCAGGGGCCTTTCGTACCACTGGAGGGGTGCACGCAGAACACCCCGGTGAGGGCTTCCCTGCAGGGGCCCACGCGACGAACGCTGGAGGGGTACAGGAGGATGAGCCGGAAGAGGAGCCTGTCGCAGATAATTCCTGCCCTCACGATGAGTACCTGAGAGCAGGGGGCTACAGTGACGTAGACCCCGACAACCCATTTGGCCGTAGTGCTGGCGAGGAGTCTGCGTATGAGTACGAGGCGGACCCCAACGACTACGACGAGTATCTGCGGGCGGGGGGGCACAGTGACGTGGACCCCAACGATCCGTACGGGGAAGGGCAGCGCTGGGACGAGGTAGATGACGACGAGGAGGAGCAGGAGGAGCTGGTCGTCTCCATCACTGCGTCAGCCTCAACGCAGCGCGTTGTCACTGTTGGCGTGGACGAGACGTCCGCAGCACCGCCACAACCGCCTGAAGTGTTCGTCTCGAACAACGCAGGGCGTCGGCGGTCTCGTCGTTCGTCGGGACCGGAGAGCTGGGACGAGCGCAACCTACCTTTCCGCGAGGAGTCCGACTCCAATTCTGGCGGGGGCTCTTCGTCCGCCTCGCAGACGTCCTCGTCGAGGTCATCAAAATCCTCGAGGTCGTCTAAGTCGGGCAGGAGCGGGCAGAGTGACGGACTTAGTGACCGTGCCCGCAAGCATCGCGACGCCAAGGAGAGGAAGCGGAGGCTGCGGCGTCGAGAGCGTGACGAAGGGCGGACCCTTACCCCTGCAGCCCTAGCGGCCACCTTCAGGGAGTGCCTGAAGGAGTTCCACAACCAAGGGGGGGGCACACGGTCCGCTCCTGCAGACCCCACAGCTGAGACCGCCAGTGCAGACCCCCAGGCCGGGGTTAATTCAGTCGCTGGAGGGGTGCCCGCGGAGCACTCCGGCGCGGATCCTCCAACGGGGGTCATTTCAGACGCTGGAGGGGTGCACGCAGAGCACCCCGGCGCAGACCCCTCAGCGGGGATCGCTTCGGTTGATCCGCAGCTGGCGGAGGGCGGGGGGGAGATTCAACCGCAGCGAGCTGGTGTTGCCCCCCTGACCGCGGTGGTGGCCCCCGATGTGGGGGTGCAAACTGGGCAGCCCGGCGGCAGAGGAGGAGCTGGAGTCAGCAACGGGGACGTGACCTTGTAGCAGACGGCGGGCAAGGGCAGCGCCACACGAGAGCGCGAGACCGTTGGCTCCCGCCAACTGGCCCGGCTACGAAGGCAGTCCCTGGAGACGGTGGTGGTTCTCGGGTCTGGTGAAGGAACCCCTACTGACCACACCCCAGGCACCGACTCGACAGCTGACGTTCGACATGTGAACTTCCGTGAGGCGAACGGGACCCCTGATGGTCCTGGTGGAGTGACGCCTGGCGGGCCCTCAGCGGAGCTGCCTCCCCCTGCACATGACCCTGCTGTACCAGCACTTGGAGGTGGCGATGGGGGATGTGCACCACCTGGACCTCCGACAGCTGCTCCCTTGCCACCCGCGGTGCCACTCCCAATGCCCAGTGGGCCACCGCCACCTCCTCCTCCTCCTCCACCTGGTAGCACGCTTGCGTTACCAGCACCAGAGCATGATGGTGGAGGTCGTGATGGGTCACCAGGGAGACCTCCCCCTCCCCCTCCGTCTGGTCGAGGTGGGCATCGAGGGCGGGCCCTACTGGCCACACGAGATGGCCACACTCTGTGGGTACCGCAGCCTTGGGGGGACACTGGATACCTCGGACTCGGAATGCCGACGGCTACGGTCAGATCGGCTGCAGATGGTGGCCTTGACCTCTTCTACAAGGCTATACCGGAATATCCAAGTACACTAGATATCAGAAAGTCCCGTACTCGTGTGGATAAACTGTATAAGATAAATAAACCCTAAGCTAGATATACCCGGAACGGTCTCGGACGGTCTCGGTGTCTAGCCTACCTGTGACACAGCGTGTGTCACAGTACGAACCTACAGATCAGTCAGCAGTCCAGTGTTGGTCCTAGGGATCTGTCATAGGGGCCTGCACCGGGACTCCCAGTCAGGGCTGCCTATACAGATTTCAGCACACCACCCCAGCACTGTGGGTGGTGACTGGCTAGGAGAGTCAGAAAATGTAAGGCTGTTAGTGTTAGGGCAGGAGCTAGGTGACAAGTCTAACTGCCAATCCAACTGTGCTATTCTGATACACAAATTGGAAACCTCTAGGTAGCACGTGAACAAAAGCATACGGGCAATTAAGGCACCGCTAAACAAGTGAAAAGAACCGTGCTAGCAAGTCAGTTTGAAGATTATAAAGGTGTCAAAGCAAAACGTAAACCAGATTGAAGAAGTCTTTGAGGTCACAGGAGTTCTGCACACCACCATGTTGGTGTGCCTCCAGAGTGAGCAAGAAGTCAATCGACAGTACCAAAGTAGTCAGCGGTGGCCTCACGGAAGTCCATCCCATAGTAGGAAGTAAAGTAACCAGCTCCATAATAGTGCCCCGCATCAAGAGGACCGCTCTCATGTAAGGCCATGCCGTAGTAGAATGCCATGTCAATACCCAAATCCGCTTGAGCCAAATCCTGAAATGCTAAAAAGCTCAAAGTGTCAGGAGGCTCGGGCGGCTGAAGCTGTGGCACATCGTCAGGCAATAGGAGACCCTGAGCCGTCATCACCGGATCAAGAAAATCATTCGTAGAGAAAAATGACGGAGCCTCCCAATCGAGATCACCACCAGGCGAAGGCATCTCCGTAGCCGGTGCACATGCCGACACAGCAGAAGCTGTGGACGCCGAAGCAGACACACCTGCAAAAGAAATGCACAACAGAGAGAGCACCGCGAGAGCGCCGATCGCCGGAGTGCCAAAGCCGAAAGGCGGCACACCGCATCCGACAGCACCGGACGGAGCCCGCGGCTTCACCGCGAAAGTACCGTCGGCATAATCCTCGTAGTCGTCCGTGTCATAGCCTGTCAGGTCAGAGGGGTGGACGGCGGCGTGATTCACCGTCTGCACGAAGCCTCCGAACTCACCGCATGTCGCCTCCGTGGTGGTCACCCGCGCCGATTGAGCTGGCGCGGGCCGTACATCCTTCGCCTGCGAAACAGGCATAGCAGGGGCCGGCACGGCGGACGCCGATGCCGCCGCACCACCTGCCGGAACCTGCCCCTCCGGTGTGATCCCCGCCGCAGCGGCAGGGCCACACACCAGAGCCGATGCATGCCCCTCAACCGCACTCCCAGGAACAAAGGATGCGTGAGTGTAATGTACCTGCTCTTGGGCGGCCTGAACCTCAGAGGTGAGGGCATCAAGCCGCCGCAAGATGTCCTCGTCGTCGGTCCCGCCAGAAGGCGGAGGCGGTACGCTGAATCCGTAGGCCGACACGTCGATGCCGCCAATCCCGCCCGCGGAAAGCACAGCGGGGGGACCATAAGCCGAAGCCGCACGGGCGAAGGCCTCCGGTCCATCATCCGCAGCCTCCTGGAAAACCTGCACAAGTGCCAGGGTGTGAAGACCCTCCGCATCCTCCTCCTCAATAGGAATGCAGAAGGCCGCTGCCGTGGCCGACGAATGCTGGCGCCCACCAAGAGGGCAGTCGCGGTACGCGTGATAGGCGTCCCCTTTGCCCGCCTTGCGGCAACGGTGGCAAAGGGGCTTGGCCTTCATGCTGTCCCTGTCGAACCCCACAGACGGTGCCGGGTGCACACCCACCCGATGGCCCCGCGGATGCTGCTTACCGCGCGGCTGCGGCTGCTGCTGTCGCTGAGCCGCGCCCGCACGATTGCCCTGCACAAGCGCCTTCAAGGCGGCGATTTCGTCGAGAAGGACCGCGTACTCAGAAGACGTGATAAGGGCGGAGGGCCTACCGCCCGCCCCCAGTGTCTGCTTCTCACGCACTGCCGCCCCATCATCCGACTGCGCCCAGGCCTGAAAGATGGCCACGACGAGCGCCTGGAGCGAGCGGAGAGTGACCCCGCTAAGGTCACCCGCAAGCGGGTACCGCACCTTCACCGCCGCGTAGAACACGGGGTCGAGGCGGTTGTAGAGGGACAACTTACGGGTCTCGTCGGTGGGCTGCCAGTCAGGAGCGCGGTTATCCCGCACCAGACGTTGCTCACGAGCCAAGATCGGCTGCGGGTCAACGCCTGCGGGATAACGAAGCGCCGCATGCTCCTGCTGGTGGCTCTCGCGAAGGACTGTCGGCACGCTCCCCTTGATGATGTCGATGAGAGCACGACGTCCATCTCGGTCAGCCGAAGAGTCCGTACCCCGAAGCCAGGTGTCGGCCACAGAGTTGCGCTCCACGACGAGGGCCAAGACGTCATAGAGCAGTCCATTAACCTTCTCGATAACCAAAGAGGTGGGGTCGTCGAGGTCAAAGGGGGTCAAGTCCAGCCCAGCGGACTCAAACTCGGTCCGAAGCTGCACCACCAACTCGGAGAGGCGGTCGGTGTCGTCGGTACCACGATAATGATGTTTCTTGGAACCAAGGATATCCTCGCGGATACCCTTGGCCCAAGCCCGATGTAGTCTCCCCTTGTAGACCACGTCGACCGCAGCGTGTTGGTCAACGAGATGCTTCCGCAACGCGACAGCGGCGTCGGAGTTGCTGGAAGGATTAGGGGGCACCACAGGCGGGGTGCTAGCGGTTGGGGTGTCCCGAACCGCATCTATAAGCCGTATAGAGGCGTCCAAGTCGGAGTCCTTCAATAGGCGTTTACGAGCTCGTGTAGATGTCGCCATTCTTCTGAAAGCCAGAGAAAAGATGATGCGCGGCAGCACGTTTGGGTGTTGTGGCGGAAATGGAGGGATGACGTAACGGCAGAACGTGCGGAGCGGCGAAAAGAGCGAAGGGCACTTGCAAATGTCGGCGTGGTCGAAGGTGTCCGGAGCACCAGCCCAAAATACGTAAACCAGCGTGATCAGGGCAGGTAAAGTAACGCAAATGAACATTGCCAATCCCAAGCAATAGCAACGCGCGGTGCCCATGACTCGCAGCCGCAAAACACGTCTACCGTAAAATCATGTCCAAATCCTAGTCGCACCCAAACGCGCAAGTGCGCACCACCTCTTCAAGCGGCTGCTTAGCCAATCATGGCCAAGATAGCAAGTGGAATGAAAACGTGGATGGGGCCACGACCTACCGGAATATCCAAGTACACTAGATATCAGAAAGTCCCGTACTCGTGTGGATAAACTGTATAAGATAAATAAACCCTAAGCTAGATATACCCGGAACGGTCTCGGACGGTCTCGGTGTCTAGCCTACCTGTGACACAGCGTGTGTCACAGTACGAACCTACAGATCAGTCAGTAGTCCAGTGTTGGTCCTAGGAATCTGTCATAGGGGCCTGCACCGGGACTCCCAGTCAGGGCTGCCTATACAGATTTCAGCAGGCTATCCTCTTGCTGGGGGTATCACTGAGGGAGTACCTTGACATGGGGGGCACTGTGGCACAGCCGCCAGTCATGCTGATGACCCCGGAGATGGAGACGCATGCGTGGGTGGTGGACCGGGGCGTGGTGGACGCGGCCCTTCTGGCATACCGCAGTAGGCCTGCGGGCTCAGGACACCCCCGCCCGGAATGGAAGCACGTCTCCAGTACCCCTGAGTCCGAGATGCACCTCCTGGATCCCGACTGTCTTACAGCATGGGCCGAGGTGGAGCAGTCGGAGTGGTATCGGCAGCTGCAGTCACGGTCAACTCCTACGCCGACTCCAACCCCGCCTCCATCTGATGGTCGAGCCCATTTTCTAGCTCTGACGGCAGCCCCCACCTCTGTGCATCATCCGACAACCCCCGCGCCTGCGACGGCTCCGACTAACCTTGGTTCACGTCACCCTCGACCTCATCTTTCACCTAACGCAGCAACCTTTACCCCTGCAGCTACTTCATCGTCCACCGCGGGAGAGCCCAGCAGCCGTGACCTCATCGGCGAGCAGAAGGTGGAGGACGCGCTGCTGAAGCTCGTGAACAAGCTGCCGAAGTTCCCTTCAGAAGGGGATTTGTCCGAAGACGACAAGGTCAACCAGCTGGAGGCCTTCTCTCGAAAGGTCCAGAACTTACTGGACAACAAGCTGGTGATGAGGGCGTGCCGCCAAGCTAGCTGCACCGGTGAGGGATACATTACCTCCGTCCCTGACATCATGTGGATTGTGGCGGAGGAGTGTTTGCGAGGTGAGCAGCGGGAGTTTGTGGAGAAGGCCGCGGGAGGTGTCGGCACGTCAGCGGGGTGGATACAACGGTACGCTGACGCTGACATATTCTTCGGGGACCTGGCCCTCAGCCTGCTGGCCATCGAGAAGCTGCAGAAGCTGCGTGATGGACTCACCCGAAGACAGTCGAGCAAGGAGACGGCCAACGCTTACCACTCGCGACTGTCTGCGCGACAGCGCACCGTGAACTTCCTGGCCAAGGTAGTGCCTGGTTGTGTGCCCGTCTCCGACGAGGATTTCGGCCACCACTTCTGGCGGGGGTTGGTGCACCACAGCAAGGTGGGGCTGGAAATGAGGAGGGTGAACCTGGACCTCAATGATCCAGGGGAGTGGGAGGATCGGGCACGTGCTGAAGGGCACAGCCGAGGCGTTACCTCGGCTGTTCTCAAGGTGCTCGAGTTCGCCAGTGACATCGAGGCGAGCAAGGCATCCAAGGCGGCGGACGCAGCCAGCAGAAGAGCCCCAGCACCTTCTGCACCTTTCTGGCAGCAACGTCGAGGACGTGCCCTGAATGCACTGACGGAGTCTGAGCTTGATCTGGCCGCGGCATCCACACCTCCTCCTCCACCTGGACTGCCCCTTCCTGGTGCTCCACCTGGCCTCCCGGCTCCAGAGACACGGGAGTGCTACGCGTGTGGAAGGCGTGGACATCTGGTGCGGGATTGCAAGGACGCGGCCAAGCTGGCTGCGTGGAAGGCGAACGCTCCTAAAAGGTTGTCTCGAGACAGGCGGCAGGTGGCCGCTATGTTCTTCGCCATGGCACACGACGAGGACATCTCGTGGGCACCGGCGGAGCTGCGGGGAGAAGTGGAGGCCCTTGCAGCCGCAGACGTCAACGCTGTTCTAGAGTTGGCGGCTCTCACTGATTGTACGGATCTGGTGGAGGGCATCATTGAGGCGCAGCGGGCGTCCCCGGCAGCCGGCGAGTTGCCGGCCGACTCGGATCGGCAATAGGGTCTGAGGACCCTTTCGGCTGAGGGGCCAGAAAGTGACACTGGACGTCGCTCTCTTGCCGAAGCCCCTCAACCGGCTCCCGCAGCGGCGGGGGTAACCCCCATCATCGACGACCCCATGCCTGAGCACTACTCCGTACTAGAACCCTGGGCCTACGAGGGTATCTACAGGCCCTGCTTGGCCGCAGTGTCTGACCGTTTGAATGCTTGGCACTTCAGGCGGCCAGTGGGGGCGCTTTCCATGGAAGTGTTGATGATGCGACTGCGCAAAAGCCTGAAGCGCAAGTCGACGACGGGGATCCGTACTGCACTGGAACGGATGCAACAAGGTCGTGGCATGAGGTCGTCTGCCGCGCCAGCTCGGAGGTACAAGAGACGGTGCGAGCTGGACAACTTCAGGAATGAGGTGGACCTGATGTGCCTGCAGAAGCAAGCCCCGGCCCACCACACTCCGTTGGGCACGCTGCCACTGCCGACGCGGCAACAGCGCATGGTCGAGCACGTGTCGGCACTGTTGCAGGGCCCTTCGAGGTCACGTGGGATGTGCAACGACTCCCAGCAGGTTCGGGCACTGGACCTGGCGGAGACACGGGCCCACGATCTATCCCTTGCGTGGGACGAGATGACTTCGGCGGAGCAGGCTGACGCCCTGCAGCAGGATGCCCCGATAGGGCACCGCGCGTGGGAAGCGGAGGGCCTTCTGCGCTGGCGCGGCCGACAGCGTGGGATGCCGGCGGAGGAATCGCTGGCCGTCATGGACTCGCCCCCCTACCCTTGGGCTACGGGGGATGTTGGTGGAAACTCCGTGGGAGTGCCCGCGGCTTCTGTTTCGGCCACGGGGACCATCCCTGGCACAGGGGGGGACATCCCCGGGATGCCGGATGCATGGTGCAGCTTGTACAGGGTGCACCAGTACCGTGAGAGGCAGTCGGCGGTGACTCCTGCAGAGGTGAGAGCGGATCTCTTTGGCGAGCAGCCGGAGCAGCAGCCAATTGAGGTTACACCGCCCGATGCCGTGACTCCTGACGAAGTACTGGAGGGTGGACCAATGAGCGAGTCTCCGGAGCTCCTGGAGGACAATCTGACCCAGCAAATGGCTGCAGACAGGGGCCAGCAGCGGAGTGCAGACCCGCCAGCGCCGGACGCTGGTGGGGTCGAGGACAGCATGACCCAACAGCTGGCCAAAGCTGGGGCCCCAGAGGAGATTCACGCACTGAATACTCACCCCCTGCATGAAGACACTGAGGAAGAAAGCATGCGCAGTCACCCACTGACGGAGGATGATGACGACAACGATGATGGTGATGAAGCGTGTGGGGGTGACAACGACACGAGCATGGGTGTCGGCCGTTGCAAGCGCATCCTGCGTGACGGGGGTGTGCTGTGGGCATCTCAGCTCGCTGCGGCTTATGATAAGGAAGGAGCGCTGCTGTTAGTCTTCTACGCGTATCTGCGTGGCAAGCTTGTCAAGGTACTCGTGGACTCCGGTGCCTCGGACAACTTCGTGTCTGAAGACTGCGTACGACGTTGTGGCCTACGCGTACGGCAGGGCCCGCAAATGAAGGTCACACTAGCGGACGGGTCGGTGAAGACCACAGGGGCTGTGGCCTACTCGAAGTTCACGGCCCCCACCGCAGCGGGCTCCACCTATAATGAGTCGGCCATGGCCATGCGGGTGTTGCCACTCGGGATCCGAGTGGACGTGGTGCTGGGGGGGAAATGGTTGCGTAGCCTTTCTCCCATCATGCTGGATTACGCCGGTCACGGCTCCGTGTCCTTCGCGCGCAGAACGAAGGGGGGGGGGTAAAGAGCTCGTGACCATCGCCGGCTGCAACCCGGGTAAAAGTGCTGGTGGACGCGGAGACAACTGTGCTGGACTCATCGATGAGGTCTTCCTGACGGCTGTGCAGCTGCGTAAACACCTCCTGTACGCAGAGACTCAGAGGCTCACGGGCGACGCCTCCGCTCAGCCGGCGTGGCTTATGATGGCGCGCAGGGACGGCAGCGAGCACGATTCGGCCTTCGCTGCTACTGCAGCCGGAGATCATCCCGACGCGGAACTCCTCGCGGTCGAGGCCGAAGCAGTATGCCTCTCGGTGGACACTGCAGCTGATGCGAAGCCTGTGGCCAGCACCCAGGTGAAGCTGGAACCCCCGGATACTGGGGGCACCGCCAAAGACATCCCACAGGACACGAGGGACGCCAAGGTGGCACCCCGCTGGAAGGAGAAGTTCCGGGCACTCTTCGAGGAGTTCTCCGAGGAGCTGCGTGACGCCCTCCCCATGATGTCCAAACTGCGGCGGTCGATGGAGGATGAGGCCAGAGTCACCCTTAAGCCAGACAAGGAGGGAGGACCTCCATTTCGCCGTCCCTACCGCATGTCTGTGGAAGAGCTTCGGCAACTGCGGGAACGCATCGAGCAGCTGGTGGAAAAGGGCTACATCAGACCCTCATCTAGTCCTTACGCGGCACCATGTCTCATGGTACCCAAACCGGGCCAGCCTAACACGCTGCGCCTGGTGGTGGACTACCGCCAGCTGAACTCTCAAACAGTGAGAGATCGGTACCCGCTGCCGGACATTCAGTTGATGTTCGACGAGATGCAGGGTGCCACCCACTTCTCCTCCTTCGACGCCGTGGATGGATTCTGGCAAGTCCCCATGGCCGAGGAAGACGTGGAGAAGACAGCATTCACCACCCAGATGGGCTCCTACGAGTGGCTGGTGATGCCACAGGGATTGCAGAATTCCCCGTCACAGTACCAGCGGAGGATGCAGAGAGCCTTAGGACACTTACCTTTCGTCCGAATCTTCATCGACGATGTGGTGGTGTTCTCGAAGGGTGGAGTCCAAGAACACTACGACAACGTCCGTACCTTCCTTCAGACCTGTCGCGAGAAAGGAGTATACCTCAAGGCCTCTAAGGCGCAGATGCTGAAGGAGTCTTTGAGATTTCTTGGGCACACCCTGTCCAGCGAGGGCTGCAAGCCGCAGCACGACAAGGTGGCGGCAGTGCGCGACTGGCCGGCGCTGGAGAATGTCACTCACGTCCGGCAGTTCCTGGGCCTAGCCGGTTATTATCGTCGGTTCATTCACTGTTTCTCCGACATCGCGCAGCCCCTCACCATGCTCACCAAGAACGAGGTGGAGTGGAGATGGGGCCCTGAGCAGCAGTGGGCCTTCGAAGAGCTGAAAGCAGCACTGGTGGACGCCCCCGTTCTGGCCCTGCCGAACGTGAAGGCCGCAGCGGACGGATCAGCCCCCTTCGTGGTGCAGACCGACGCGAGTGGGGTGGCGCTGGGTGGAGTCCTGTAGGAGTCCACACTTGACTTCTTCTCTTCTTTACGGTTTCGGACTTATACTATTCTACACTTATTAAACGACCGCACGAGGTATGCTTACGATTGGTCAACTACAAGACTTCGGTTTCGTAAATCTTAATAGTTATGCTTTTGCTATCAGTGCATGCTTTCAATACACAATATACAGCAGTTACGGCTCTTTACTTTTATGTTTTACTTTTCAGTTCAGTTCAGTTCCGTAACTGCTGTATATTGTGTATTGAAAGCATGCACTGATAGCAAAAGCATAACTATTAAGATTTACGAAACCGAAGTCTTGTAGTTGACCAATCGTAAGCATACCTCGTGCGGTCGTTTAATAAGTGTAGAATAGTATAAGTCCGAAACCGTAAAGAAGAGAAGAAGTCAAGTGTGGACTCCTACAAAATGGTAATTAGTTCGTGTTTTCACGTTGCTTCCTTGTCTTTCTTGCGCAAATTCTGATCAACCCGCCCCGCCTTGTGCGATTAGTTAGCGAGTACTTGCACTACGAAATCGAGAATGCCTGTGCTCTCGTTCTTGTTGCGCGGTGGTGTGTGGGATTGATGGTTCCAGGTTGCTTGGAGCCGCGTCGGTGTGGAGAAATCTAGCTCGACGACAATCTTTTAAGGTGCGAGCGTTGCCTTGGTCCTAGCACGCATACACGCATAGCACGCATATCCGTGCTTTTGGACTCGCAGGTGCGGGAAGACCAAATCGCCTCCGTTTTTCGGCAATTCCGACCCTTCGCGGCGGAAGCGCTGCGCAAATTTTTCAATTTTGCGTAAGCCTTTGCTGAAATTCGGGGTTGGTTCGGGGTTTCCCCTACCTTTAATTTAGCCTTCTAGTCCCCCCTATTCGGGAATCTCCGCGCTTCGGCCGGTGTGCTTACTTGTGCTCGCGCGCGAGTGGCGTATTCCTGGGATCGGGTGCTAGTTGCCACGTGTGTCGTGTACACTTTCGGTTTTAGCTAAATTAGATCTCACGCATAGCACGCATACTATGCCCATGTATTCAGATGAAGAGGAATGCCTCGGTCGGTCGGGCCGGCGTGGGGGGGGTCGGGCCGGCGCCGCCCCCGGCTCAGCCGTGGGGTCCGGTCGGTCGGGGTCTCGCGCTGCAGGCCTGTCGGTTGGCCCAGGCTCTGGGGAGTTCTGGGGCGCAGCAGGCGGGTCAGACAGCCGGGATTGGCGCTCCCGTGAGAGGGGGGGGGGAGTGCGGCGCGCGCTTGCGCGCCAATACGGCGGTGAAGCCCTCGAGGTTACACCGGCGCGCACGCCCCTGAGAGCCCCTCCAGGGTTGTCTGGTGGGCCCCGTAGGGCCTCGCCACCAAAAGCCCCTTCACCAGCGAGGGTCAGTGGAGCTGAGCCAGTGTCCGAGCTCGCATTGAGCTCGGCGCTACGGCAGCCGGCGCGCCGGAAGCGTGCGTCGCCCGAGGCTCCGGCACCGCCGGCGGCAGGCGCCGGCTCCGGGTCGGACTCGGACCGCTCTGCTAAGGGGTTGAACCCCTCGGCAGCTCCCTTCTCCCCACTCCCTGCGTCCAGCAGGAGTGCGAGTAGTAGGGTCGTCCGTCAGGAACCGACGTCGGGACCGGCAGCATCCTCCCTCTCTTCCCTCGTGGGGAGCGAGCAAGGGAATCTCATCAGTGCCCCAGGGCGCTTTGAGGTTTACCGAGCCAGTGACTGGAGTCCCCCGGCAGAAGGGGAGTCTGATGATGTCCGGCGCCCAGAGCAGCTAGACGTCGTCCAGTCACGGGGGCGCGAGTCTCGCATCCGGCCCAATCCGGCTTGGCGAGGAGAGCGACGTCAATCCATGCTCGCATTGGCCCTCCGTCAATGGAGCACCTGGGCGCTGAATTCAGCGCAACGACGTGCGAGAGTCTCCCTGCCATCTCGTCAGCGCGCAACAGCGCGGCTTGCGTGGGTCGCATGGAGGGCCAGGACGGACCAGTCAGCGCATCAGCGCGAGCTCCAGCGCCTGGCATTCCAAGCGTGGAATGACGTCACCCAACAGGTCGCCCAACTTCAAGGCCTGTTTGACAAAGGCAGTCGGCGCCGGGTCGAGTCCTCTTTCGCAGCATGGCGCCAGCATGTCGTCCAGACACAGGGTCTGTGGCGCAGAGGCAGCCGTCAAGCTGGAGCTGTCTTCATGGCATGGCACCAGCAGACGATGCTCGCCAAGGAGAGGAGCACCTGGTGGGTTGGAGCCCGGAGACACCGGATGACCCAGATGGGTAGGAGGTGTCTTCGCGAGTGGCGCCGGCTCCCCAGGACGACCCCAGTCAGCTCGGACTCGTCCCAGGGAACGAGTGCCCGCCGTCCGGTAAGGAAGGCGGGAACCTCATCCGGTGTCAGCTCTTGCTCGGATTCCGACCAGGAGTCTATGTGGCAGGACATCCGTCGAGGCCTAAAGCGCCTGGGGAAAGACCACCCGCTGTCGGGGCTAATGTGGTTCCAGCTCAAGGACTATGGGCTCTCCGAGGACGGCGCTTATCGCCTGGAGATCCACCAGCAGTCAGTCTCCGAGTCCAGGGTGTTGATGCAGCAAAAGCGCGAGGACCCTCACAACTCCCTTGAGAGGTGTAGATTCTCTGTCTTTGCCATCAACGCCGGCAGACCAGGGGAGCTGGTACGCCAAGGGGCGGACCTCCAGGAGGTAAGGAGAGCGGTCGTCGCGGCCGTCAGAATGAGCGGCCGCACCCGGAAGTCACACAGGGGTCTTAGGAAGTCAGGTGCAGCGCCTCCGAGTTCCGCAGCTCCCGGTGTGAACTGGTCGAACCGGTTTGCTCCCCTCTCGTCCTCATCGGAGGAAGAGCATCCCGCGGAACGTCCGAGGCCCAGGACTCAGGCGCCTAAGCCGAGCGGCCCCAGTCGCCCGGTGCCTCGCACCCGGAAGCCCAGTCGAGCACCATCGGTCCATCCCGCACCCCGGTCCGACTTCCTCAGGGAACACGTCGTCGTCCCCGGAGTCCACTTCGAGCAGGAACAGTCAGGACCTGCAAGAGCTGAAGGAAGCCTGGCAGAAGGAGTCGCAAGCTCGGGAGGCAGCTGCCGAGGCTCGCCTGGAACAGCTATCTCGGCAACTCCAAGAGAGTCAAAGAGCTGCCGAGGAGCGCAGGATCTCCGATCAGCGCGCTGCCGAGGAACGCAGGGTCTCCGAGCGACGCGCTGTCGAAGAGCGCTGGGCTGCAGACCGGCTGGCCGCAGAAGCCCGGGAGACTGCCCGGCAGTTGGCTGTCGACGAGAGCGTCGCTCAGCAGGTAGCCGCCGAGGAGCGGCGAGCGGCAGCCGAGGCCCAGCTGGAGGAAAGGCTGCAGGCGGTCATAGAGTCACAAGTCCAAAGGCTCGCCCTGGTTCAGGCCTCGTGCCTATTCTAAAAATATTACGGTGGGTATACCCACCGTAACGCCAAACTTTGCAAGCTCGTACCGACCGCACAAGTAGGTTGCGGGGGTTAAACATATGGATTTTCTGTGACCCAAGAGGTTGATTAAAGGACGGAAAACTTAATTTACACGACTCCGACAAGTTTTGGGCACATTACACAACCTTGAAGTTGGGGAAATAACGGTGGGTAGAAAACTTCGCTTACGGTGGGTATACCCATTCAACTCTATTTGCAGACTTCTGCAGCTTGGTATAACATCAATATACTTATTTTTCGATATGTACTTTGATTTTGGTATATAACCGACGTACTTTTTGGTACAATATGTGCTGCCACCTCGCAGACCTCCGACACTTGCACATTCAAAATCAGGTACTATGCACACCAAATATACTATATACACAGTGCATTCCGATGATATTAGGGTTTGGGTATTTGGGTTCGTTTGGCCCGTTATCAAGTCATTTCTGGCGCATGTGGAGGCTCCATAGAGATTCGCGGGAGTGTCTAGAACAAGTTGGTCACTGGTGACATGCCGTGATTCGCAGCCAATCATCGGTAATTATTGATACCCTTCGGGTGGGTATACCCACCGTAAGCACCTCTTACGGTGGGTATACCCACCCTTCGTAGAATAGGCACTCGCCCCCAGGGCCCGTGGAGTCAGACGCTCGGGGGCCCTCAGCGGCAGCGTCGAGTCCGGTTCAGGAGACGCCCATCTCCCGAGAGGGACATGAGCTGGTAGAGCCGGCTTCCGTCGTCACCTGTGACGTCGAGAACCGGGACGTTCAAAGCCCTCCGGAGGAGTCGCGCGCGGACGTGACAGCGTCTCCACCGCACTCATGGGACTTTATTTCCCTTCCTATACAGGTCTGCGACGCCCTCCGGAAGCACGTGGTCGGGTATGCCACCTCGGGGATCGATGCCCAGCGCCTGTTTTACGACGCTGCTCGTAGGTATCGCACCCTTGGTCAGGTCGCCGGGTGCTTACACCCTTCCAGCCAGATCAGGCAGTGCCTAAAGACAAAGTTCTCGGACGAGGACAGGGTCCTCGGGGCCCAGGTGATTCACAGTCTCACGACGGCCTTGGCGTCCGTCGCAGAGAGCTGCGCTCGCTGTGGGTGCGGGCACGAGGAGAGCCCGGTGCGTATGTGGGCGTGTCGGGCGAGCGCTAAGAGAAGTGTGGTGGCGTTCATGAAAAAGGTGTACCTGCCGGTGTGTGGGTTTTGCGCCGCGGACGTGTGGCCCGGTGCTTTCGACCACTTTCCGGCTGTGATGCCACCTCCGATTCCTAAGGCGGCAGACACACCGGGAGACGGGGGGGGGATGGTCCCTCAACTGGAGCACTCGGAGCCAACCGAGCTTTCGGAGATGCCCGGTGCCAGCAGTCATGGTGGTCCTGGTGGCTCGGGGAGCGGTGACCCTGGAGGGCCGGGAGGCCCGGGGGGTCCGGGCGAGGACCCTGGCGGCGATGGCGAGGACGGGGATGGCGACAGCCAGTTCACCTTCTCGTCTTCCTCTCGTTACAGGGAGCCCCGGAGCCATTACAGTCGTAAGGACGAGCAGCACGCTCTCAAGAAGGCCACCAGAGCCATGGAGAAGGCAGTGGACAAATACCACACAGAGGTGGAGGGGTCGTCCCACGTCTTTGGTCGGCTCCTCCGATTTGTTCGGCAAGTCAGGGAGGTTCGGGAACTGGAGCCGGTGCGCTACGCCATGGAGATGGCGCGTCTGGGACCACTAGAGAGCGGGGGTGAGGAGAAGGTGTTGTCGGACCACTCCCTGCTGTCAGAAGTGGCCAGACACTGCTTCGGCAAACTCAGCTCCGAGTACCGCGAGCTTTCCTCGGTGTTGACGGAGGCTCGGGAAGGTAAGAACCTCACCTTGGACGTCATAGTGGTTCCCTTGGCGCAACTGGTGATGCCCGACAAGGGGGAAATGGCGTCGATCGGTCCGTTCCTGCGTCGCGTGCGTCAAAGTCAGGACAGACAGACTCGCACGGTCCGCGAGTTCTGGGACGGGGTGCACCTCGCTCACGACATCGTGAGCATGCTGGCTGCCCACGAGCTCACCTCTCCGGTGCCGGAAGAGGAGCTGCTGGAGATATTCCTTACGGGATTGATACCGGAGATAAGGAGGAAGGTCTTCCTTATAGCCGAGAGGAAAGGCGCTTCGGTCCTGACTCTGAGCCGGACGGCCAGTAAAGGCCGCCACGAACTTCTGACTTGGGCCATAGAGGCTGAGCGGGAGTTGCGGCAGAGCCAGGATAAGACGAGCCGCTCGGTCCAGCTGCTGGCCCACGTAGATGTCACGGAGGAGCTGCTAGCCATGGCGACATCCGCCGGCGCTCCGACACCCACAGGGCAACGACTCGGCTCCCCAGAGTACGAGGGCTGCCGTCTGTGCAAGAGCATGGACCATTATGCCCGCGACTGTCCGCAGGCGAGCCAGCGCCCGAAGGAGTGGGCCAAGTGCCTCCTGGAGGACACCCTGGCGTTAATAGGGGACGAGTCGGTGGAGGAAGCTTTGGCTGCCATCGGTTTGGATTTTGTCCAGGAGGACGCTCCCCAGCCCGGGGCGTCCTCCCCGCAGTAAAGGGCGCGGGCCCCGTCACTGCGGGGTCAGGGGGACAAAAGGGCCCCGCGCCGGCGTCCACGGCGATGCAGGTGCTGCATGATAGGTGGAGAAGGTGTGGGAGACACCTTAGTGGCAGCGCCAGGCGCCACCTCAAGAGCCAGAGTCGAGTCGAGAGGTATGAGGAGGAAGGTTTAGACATGCTAGCCGCCACCCGCACGGAAAGCCCAGAGCCTCCTGAGCGGGAACAGGTCGAGCAGCGCGTCCAAAGAGAGCAGGCAAACTTCTGGAAGTCCGCCAGAACCCCAGCGACCGCCTCGGTTCCGCGTCCCGAGGAGCCGTGGGAGCTGCTCTGTTGGATCACCGGTGCGGACACCCGGGGTAAAAACCGGTCGAGCCACACAGTTGAGCCACGGGCAGTCTACCAACAGCACCTGGAGAACCAGGGGTCGGATGTTGCGAGAGTTCGCGGGCACTGGAAGTTCAGAGCTCGGCGTTTACCCCCCAGAGTTAGGAAAGCCTTTCAGGCCCAGCAGCCAAGTGCTCGCCTGCGTTCCGCCATCAGGGCGCTAGAAAGGTATCTAAAGCTGGAAGAGGCGGAGGTCCGGCCGGTCAAGTCCCTTGCGCTTTGGAGGGCAGGGCAAAGGCGGATGAGCCAGAAGCTTGGACCCACGACTAGTAAGCCCCAGTTGAATCGAGAAGAGTTAGATAAGCGCTTGAAGCGGCTCGTGAGGGTGCGCGAGTTCAATCGCCGACGCAAAGCCATCTTGGATCAGGAGTTCGGACGGTTTGTTCGCGTTGCCAAACCCAAGCCTGCCGAAGGAGAAGAACTCTCACCACCAGAGAGAACTTCAAAGCCCAGTCGGCCGTGGTTGACCCGAAGCAGGGCTCGCCAGGCTTTGGGCCCGAAACGCAGGCCATGGCTGACTCCTGAAGACAAGGCGCTTCGAACCTCTCGATTGCAGCGCAGGTACGAGTTGGAGGGTAGGGACCCGGCTTCTACCTCAACAGAACGCCAAGCGGACTTCCACGCCTTCGTAAAGGAGGAGTTGGAAAGGGAGAATAGGGAACTTCAGCAAGACAATGAGCTGATGCACCGGGACGAGCAAGTCAGAAAGCACATAGCGGCTAAACTGGCTGCAGCGTCAGTCCAAGTCGCGGTGTCCCCACCAGACTTCCCAGAGCGCAGCGCAGTTCAGAAAGCAGTCGCCATCGGCATGCTAGCGGATGCGTGTACTTACTGCCTCCCGGACTGTGACTCCGACGCAGAAACGTCAGTCACCCGCCTGGACTGCATAATGCAGGACGGCGATATCAGTCCGAGCTGGTGTGAGTCCCTTGCAGCGGTGTCCTCGATGGGAGCGCGCCCGAGGAGTTTCGACAGGCACAGTCGCACACCGACGTTGTTGCTGTTTTGGGCCTGGATTGCGGGCGTCAGAGTCAAGGTGTTAGTGGATTCGGGAGCATCCACCAATATCATCGCAAAGAGTACACTGCAGAGGCTCTCCGGCGTCAAGCCGGTGCGCCACGAGCAAGCCATGCGAGTTCGAGTGGCTGACGGCACCACATATGATGCTAATTCCTGCATCAGGCCCAAGCTCCTTGCTGAGACGTCGAAGGGGTCTTACGGCCAGCAGGTTGAGCTTCGGGTAATGCCACTCGACCTCAAGGTGGATGTCATCCTGGGGGGTCCTTGGCTGGCGAACCTTTCCCCAGTTACGCTGGATTATAAGAACTGGGGTTCGGTCCGGTTCACCAAGGGCAGGGAAGAGGTCGTCATCACCGGCTGTTCGCCGGGGTCACCGGACCCCAGTCGGTCCAAGGACACGGCAATGGCACTGGTACAGGGAGTCCTTTTGAGCCAACGTCGGGCTCGCCGGGACCTGCGGACCCTCCGAAACAGAGAGGAGCAAGCTTTCGTCGTCTACCTCGGCCCCGATGGGACTTTTGGCGCGTTGGCCTGCAACAAGGGGGGGGGAAGACTCCGACGAAGATTCCCCCAACGATGTTGTAGCAGGCCTAGCGTCAGAACCCTCCTCCGGGTCCGAGGATGGTGAAGTCAGCGTGCGTCCCAGCGCAGCGGTGCCGGACGGAGCTGAGGAGTCTGAGGGGCCGGGAGGGTTGGTCTCGGACAGTTCCGAGTCCGGCTACAGTGACGTGGAAGGAGCGTGTCATTTGCAGAGAGTAGGGGCGGTGGTCGAGGATATTAGGCCACAGGGATTTGCGAGCACGGTCGACGAGGCCGGGGATCACCCTGACCCTCTCAGCTTTTTCGCTAGCAAACAGCAGGCGAACGGAGCATTTGCGTTGCTTCCGCCAGCGGTGCGTAGGCAGGCGATAGAGGATCACGCGGCCGGGAAGCCACCCACCTGGCACGCGCAGGCAGCCGCGGCGCTCCAGCAGGCCCGGGGTCTGGTCGCGGAGCGACGACCCCGAGCACGGCGTAAGCGAGTGCGTTGGCGTGACCAGGTCGCGGCAGTCGGTCAGCCTGGTGCTGAAAGTGGCCCCTCCGCCGTGCAGCCGCCGGGACCAAAAGTCTCCACCGTCCCGAGCCCTCAGATGCAGAAGTCGCGAGCCTCGGCACCAGTCGTGCCGCCAGACACTACCCCGCCGCCAGCTCCGCAGACCACAGACCCGCCGGTACCGGCCGTCCCGCCAGGCACTACCCCGCCGCCGGCCCCACAGACTGCTCAAGCCTCCCCGGAGCCGCCGGAGGACGAGATAGACGAGACGGTGTCGCCGGAAATCTGGCAGCAGCTTAGGGATCTGGAAAAGGAGTTCGCAGATGTCATTTGCACAGAGCTGCCGGAATCAGTCCAGTCAAGGGAATTCAAGTCCGGCGTCCGGCTCAGGCCAGATTGGAATGGGAACGCCTTGCACCGGCGAGGGTACAAGCTGTCGCAGGAGGAGTTGCGGCAACTCCGGCAACAGCTAGATGAGCTCTTAGCCAAAGGGTACATACGACCCTCGGCCTCTCCGTGGGGCTGCCCTGTGCTGATGGTCCCCAAGCCGAGTAATCCCAAGGAGTTGCGTCTAGTCATTGACTACAGACAGATCAATGAGATCACAGTCAAGGACAAGTACCCCCTCCCGGATGTCCAGAGTCTCCTAGATGATCTACAAGGGGCTACCGTCTTCTCTACGATGGATGCCCTTTGGGGGTTTTGGCAGGTCCCTATGAAAGCAGAGGACGTGGAGAAAACCGCAATGACTACGCACTTTGGAGCGTACGAGTGGTTGGTCATGCCTATGGGATTGTCAAACTCCCCAAGTACCTGGCAAAGGATGATGCAACAGTACCTCGGGCACCTACCCTTTTGCAGAGTATTTGTAGATGACATCATGATTTTCTCAGCTGAGGTTCCGGGTAAGAGCGCCCATGAGGTACACCTCGACCACCTCCGCCAGGTCCTGGATGCATGTCGAAAGAATTCCGTCTACCTCAAAAAGTCGAAAGTCAAATTGTGCAAGCGATCAGTCCGGTTCCTAGGGCATGTGGTGGATCGGGATGGATGTCGTCCACAGCAGGATAAGGTTGCGTCGGTACGCGATTGGCCAGACCTAGAAACTGTCACACACGTGCGACAGTTTCTGGGCATGTGTGGCTTCTACCGGAGGTACATCGAGAACTTCGCAGATATCGCGTACCCGTTGACCCGCCTCACCAAATCCGGCGTGGACTGGACCTGGGGCGAGAATGAAAAGGCAGCATTTAAACAGCTAAAAACTGCCTTGATCTCCTCCCCAGCCTTGGCCCTACCCGATCAAAAGGGTGCAGCAGACGGGTCCAGACCCTTCTTTGTGCAGACAGATGCCAGTGGAGTAGCACTAGGGGGTGTACTCATGCAGGATCAGGGACGAGGCTTACAGCCCTTGGCCTTTGAAAGCCGGCAGTTCTCCAGCGCTGAGCAGAACTATCACGCTGGGGAACGGGAGCTTTGTGCCATCCATCACAACCCGCGGTCGCCCGGCCCGGCCCGAGAGTCATTAATGGCGTACTCGACCATGGGAGACCATAAACCCCTTCAGTGGCTCTTCGCCCCAGCTAGGGAGCTCAGCCGACGTCAGGCTCGCTGGTACGAGGACCTGGTAGAGGTAGGAGTCCATCAGATGGAGCACGTGCCGGGGCGCTGTTTAGTAGTACCAGACGCGCAGTCCCGGCGACCAGACTATCAGGAAATGTCAGCCAGAGAAGGGTTGAAGGAAAAAGGGATTGTGGATCGCGCCACGGATGGGCCCAGAGACTCCGCACCGGCAGGCAAGGGGTCCGAAGAGGACGAGGATCCTACCTCTGTCCTCGGGGCAGTGGATTGCACCACCGATGGATCTGATGGACCCGAGTACTCTGAGCCGAAAGGCAAGAGATGCGAAGGGGACGAGGATCCCACATATGTCTTAGGCGCCACCTTCGAGTATAGTGATTCCGAGGACGAGTCCTTCCCTCCCACCAGTCCAGCACCGGTCATTGGTGAGCTCACCCATCTGAATGGGCTCACGTGGGTAGAGTCGCCGGCCCTTTGGCTGGACGCAGCTGCCACCCTAGCAGTAGGCGAGAAATGCTTGAGGGATGCCGAATCGCTAGCAGTCATGACCAGAGCAGACCGAGCTAGGGAACAGGCCACAGCAGAAGTCCAGAGTCACCCGAAGTTCCCCCACCCTGAGGCCCACAGTCATCCAAAGGCAGCCGGAAAGGTACCTGAGCCCGTTAAGCCCCCAGAAAGTAGCTCCCACTACGACCAGGTCGTAGATCGCCAGGAATGGAAGCTGATCAGGGAGCGCTTTGAGGAGATAGCAGCCCAGTACGGGGTGTTTGACGTTGACGCGTGTTGCGACTCCATGGGCGTTAACCGGCAGGTTGACACCTATTGGACCGATTGCTTGAAGGAAAAGTGGCGCGGGAAACACGTTTGGTGCAACCCCCCTTACACGAAGGATTCAGACTTGATAGAAAGAATTCTTCGGCATTTCCTTGCTGAGTGGCGCGCCGATCCGGAAAACACCTCGGCGATGTTCCTTCTGCCAGACTATGACGCCCCCTGGAGGCGGTTGATTCACCCCAAGTATGGGCTTCATCCGGGCAAAGTCTTTGACACGAAGGACGAAAAAGGTCGTCCCAACCACCTCTTCGAGTCCCCTGATGGAGGTCGACCCCCGCTGCGCTGGCCGGTCCTTCTGGTGTGGGCCCCAGCAGCCAGCAGGGCAAAGCCCCGAGCGCCGCCTGCGCGAAAGGACAGTGAAGCAGAACCCGACGAGCCTTTAGTCACTACAGGGGTTGCGGCAAAGGCCAGGGCAGCGTCAGGACCACTGAAGGCTGATGAGTTCGTCCGCGCCTTGCAAGCGGAATACGAACGCAGCCCGTACCTCAGCTCGTTGAAGGAAGAAGTGATCGCAGCCCCACATCAGAGGACAGACACATTTCGCATGGTAGACGACATGATATGGCGAGTGGCAGAAGGGCGGTATCAGCTAGTGCTAGCTCAGGATTCCCCCCTCAGAGAGCTGGTGATGCGCGAAGCACACGAGTCCCCAGCAGCAGGGCACACGGGAAGGGATAAGACACTGGACAGGGTATCCCGTCGTTTTTGGTGGCCACGCATGAGCAAGGATGTCACCGACTGGTGCAAATCCTGCGTCGTGTGCCAACAGACCCGGCCACGCAACGGGTATCCAGACGGTCAGCTTAACCCCTGCAAGTCCCAGTAAGACTGTGGCAAGTGGTTAGTATCGACTTCGTCACTGGGCTGCCTCGCACAGAGCGAGGGTACGACGCGTTTGCTACCTTCACGGACAAGCTGTCCAAGATGGTGCACGTGGTCCCCATGCTTTACGCTGACAGCTCGGCTGCTCAGATCGCGCGCATGTATTTCGACCAAGTGTGGCGTTTGCACGGCGCTCCCATGAAGATCGTCTGTGATCGGGACTCCCGCTTCAGGGATGAGATGCATCTTGAGCTACATCGGTTGATGGGAGTCCAGGTTGCCTCTACCACGCCGTACCACCCTCAAGGTGATGGGCAGGCAGAGCACACAAACCACACGGTCGCACGCATGTTGCGCGCGTACGTCGACGCCAACCAGCACGATTGGGATTTATGGTGTACCCCGGTCGAGTACGCCATTAATGACTCTCGTTCCGCCGTCAGGGGATTCACCCCTTTTGAACTGACGTATGGTCACGCTCCGGCCTCTCAGCTGGACTTCTTCGTGGAGGCAGCACTTGCATCACGGAGAGGCCGAGCTAAGGGGGGGAGGGGCGCAGCAGTAAAAAAGGGTACAGCCCACGAGACAGCCCGCGAGTTTGTTCGCCAGTTGCAGCTCGCTAGGGAGAAGCTGCTCTTAGCTCAGCAGCAACAGATCGCCCAGTACGACGCGCGTCACAGGTCCAGGAGTTACGCGGTAGGCGATGAGGTTTGGGTGGATGCCACGCACCTCACCCAGCCGGGCGACCGCGGGTTGCACAAGAAATTGCTTAAGAAGCGCCTTGGGCCCCTTCGGGTGCTGGAAGTCTTTCACAGCGACAGGCAGATGGCCCTTCCCGCGAGCGATAGAGGCGCACCGTCGGCCTATAGGTTGCAGACGCCTAAGCAGTGGAAAGTGCACGATGTGTTTACCGTGGACCGGCTTTCGCCAGTAGACTCGGGCAGCCGCTTCGTTGAGAGAGCTAAGGAGATTCCCCCTCCTCCATTGGACGTCAGCGGGCGCAAGGAAACCCACGTCGAGAGGGTGGAGCGTTCGCGCACGCGCCAGCGCCAGGGCAGGAGGTGGACAGAGTACCTGGTCAAGTGGACAGGAATGCCCCGCAGTGAGAACGAGTGGAAGACCCGAGAGGATCTGGAGGGGGACGGAGCCGGCAGGCCCGGTGTTCCCAACCGAGCGTTGTTGGAGTTTGAGAGGATCGAGGCTAAGAGAGTGGAGCGAGAGAAGCTTAGGGTCCGTAAGAGACGCGACGAGTCCGCAGGAGCGGTATGGACCACGCTATCGGAGGAGCTCAAGGTAGACGGCGCAATGCCATGGGTGCCAGAGGAGAGGTTTGATGAGGAAGTAGGAACTTTCGCGAGAGTATCTGCTCAGAGCACCCTGCCGCCAGTCAACGGAGCCGCAGCACTTGAGAAGGAGCCAGTCGGCCAGTCTAGGATTCTTGTATTGTTTTGTGGGACCGGGTCAGTCGAGAGGCAGTTCACTAAGCAATTTCCCAACAGCGAAGTAGTTGCTGTAGACATTCAGCCCAAGTGGGGCCCCACACATTGCGAGGATATCATGCGATGGGACTATCGACAGTTCAGACCAGGACACTTCGACGTAGTCTGGGCTAGCCCACCTTGCACAGAGTACAGCCAAGCGAAGACGGTAGGCATCCGAGATTTGCGTGCTGCGGACAGGCGAGTTCGTAGGACATTGGAGATCATCCGGTACTTGAGGCCCGAAGCATACTTCATTGAGAACCCGAGGGGAAGAGAGCCCCACGGGTTGCACACGCGTCGCTGCATGAGCAATCTACCAGCTCCGCACCTCGTCGCGTACTGCAAATACGGGACCGCATACAGGAAGCCCACGCACATCTGGACCAACGTTCCGTTGCGCACACCCTTGCGAGTATGCGATTCCGATACGCCTTGCGAGTTCTTCCGGCGGCACGGTAGGCACGAGAAAGTAGCGCAAGGAGGGCGCGCAATGAGAGCCGGAGGTGTGTTCGCGAAGGGCATGGGAGCGCGAGAGAATTTGTATGGGATTCCGTCGGCACTGTTAAAACAGCTTTTCCACAACCTGACCCTACATGAAGAGGTGCATGCGTTCCTGTCTGAACTGCTCGTCAGGGAGGATCTGAGCGAGATGAGCGTTTTAGTCCAGTCAGCTGTTGTTGAGAGTGACCCGCCCGAGTTTGAGCCGGAACCGATAGCGTTAGCGGGAGTGCGAGCGGAGGTGACGATCATACCTGAGGGCGGATGGGAATCTGACGCGAGTGGTCTTAGCGATTGAGAGCGTTGGGAAGTCGGGAAGAGCGGTGGCTCCAGCCTTGGCGAGACCAGGCGGCAGGTGAGAACCTGGGTAATCCATCCGAGAGAGCAGTGGCTCTAGCCTCGGCACAGCCAGGCAACAGGTGGAAATCTGTATAATCCATTTGAGCGGTGGCTCTAAGCCTTGGTATGACCAAGCGGCAGGTGAGAACCTGGGTAATCTATCCAAGTGAGCAGTGGCTCTAGCCTCGGCGCGACCAGGCAACAGGTGGAAATCTGTATAATCCATTTCACGAGAGCATTGGCTCCGGACCTGGCACGACCGGGCAGCAGTTGGAGATCTGGGTAAAAGCTCTAGCACTCCGAGGAGGCGGTGAAGGTTTAAAACCTTTCCTCCGGGCCAGCATCCCGAGAACTGTCAGGTAATTGGCAAACCTATTGTCATCCCCTGTAAGTGTACCGTGTTGGGAGGTTTAAAACCTTGAGCGTGGTAATGGATGTGAAACCTTGAGCCTTGGGGGAGCCTGGTAGTGCAGATGGCAGACCGGTGAGAGGCCGACCCTTGTGCTTAAGAGGTCGATCTCCTCATTGCGGTGTGTCTTGGGAAGTGTAATGTCATCCCAGACAACAGGCGGCTGAGACCTGTATAATCATTCAGAGCAACAGTAGAAGATCTGTATAAAAACCTTACTGGTCCGACGTGGTCAGCGTGGACGTGACCTTCCCTAAGGGGGGGGAGTTGTGCTAGGAGGCAAGCACAAGAGCAAGAAAAACGGCTAAGTATACAACGCAGGAGTACTCAGTACGGAGTACAGTAGGACCGATCAGAATGATGTTGATGTGAGGTGCCTAGACTGTTGTACGGAGTACTCAGTACAGTTGAGTTATGGAAAGAGTTCCTGAATGTATAAGAACTCTAAGAGTAACCCGTTTCGGGGAGATGAACTGAACTGAAAAGTAAAACATAAAAGTAAAGAGCCGTAAGTGCTGTATATTGTGTATTGAAAGCATGCACTGATAGCAAAAGCATAACTATTAAGATTTACGAAACCGAAGTCTTGTAGTTGACCAATCGTAAGCATACCTCGTGCGGTCGTTTAATAAGTGTAGAATAGTATAAGTCCGAAACCGTAAAGAAGAGAAGAAGTCAAGTGTGGACTCCTACACTTTATGTGTGTGGTTGAACGACACGCTTTAGGGGTGTAATTTCACCAAAAGCTTGAAGAAAATGGTGGTCCTACCACAAGGACCACCGTTATTTTGAGTATTAGGAGTCACATGGGGGGCTCACGGTGATGCTCATGGTTATACATCTTGAGTTTATGACCAAATAAGATAATTGAATCGGTTACTTCGCACCCTCATCATCATTTCCGCTCTATTTCAGCATGGCGCATGTTCAACACAATGCAAATTCCGAATTTAGTGAATTTCGGACTTTAGAAATTGGCATTCATCCATTCTAAGATGTACACGCCAGTCGAAAAATAAGATATTTGGATGATGTTAGACTTTCAGAAATTCGCAATACATATATACTTGAAGATTTAATGTGCCGCACACACCAACCTTGCGATATATGCCCTCTAGCAAGCAATTATGATGGCTGGCGGGTCAGCTCGCGTGACCACTGTTTTAGGGGGGAAACCAACGAGCCAATATATTAGAGGGGAAGCCAACGAGCCAACGAGCCAATATATGCATTCCAACCGGGCCTACCGCCCAAATATGATTGGGACATATGTATAGGTTCAATTTGATGGTACCCGCGCAGGTGTAGTGTTGATATATGATTGGTAAAAAATTATTGAAGATGAGCCACTAATTTGCCACATTTTGAATGTTCCAAAAAATCCGTTTTGAAAATTTTGAGTGTTGAGGTTTGCAATGCGTTCGTCATGGATATATGGGATGGATATAGGCCAAACCAGCGTTCAAATAAATTGATATAGGACCTGTATATACCACCTTTCATTGGTTAGACACCACAAATCACGGGAGATGGCCAATTAAATTATCGGAACAATGGTCCTCGTAGGACCATTGTTAGGACCAAGTCGTCGATTTGGTCCTACCACAAGGACTGCGGGGCAGTAGCCATATACGCTGGCCGAGAATCGTGTCCAAATTCACTACAGCAGTGAGCCTCGTCCACCACAAAGCGCCGCAATAAACTATTATGCCACAATTCGGCAAGTGCCTTCCGCAAGTGGCCTTCTCCCATCAATGCTTCAGGAGCGACGTACAATAACTGGATCCGTGATCTACGTATCACATCTATCGCACAAAATCTATCAGCATCCGACATATCACTCGTATATTGCAGAGCCGAAATGTTTTTGGCCTTTAGAGCCTGGACTTGATCATGCATCAGCGACACCAACGGTGAAATCACAACCGTGACTCCTCGGGATACGACGGCAGGAAGCTGGTATGTCAAACTCTTTCCCAACCCAGTGTGTTGCACAACGAATACTTCTTTATCATCTAAAACTGTCTGACAAATTCTCAGTTGATCTCCGCGGAAGCTGTCATTGTTAAAGATGCGCCGGTTTCCTAATGTCAACAAATCTGGCGCCTCCATTACAACTGCACGTGTCCACACCCGCCCCCCGCGTTCTTATCAATTTTGACCCCAACACATTAAAGTTTCCCTGCCTCGGTCACCATACCCTAAACTGTATGACAGCTGATGACACGCTACATGCAAATGCACCTAACCCTACACCCCTAGCCTAAATGGACCCCCCCGGGAGCTCACTAAGCCCCCTACACCCATCCTTATACCCACATGTTCACCACAGCCTGCACTTTAAGCCGGTGCCATGCATCATGAGCCAATTTCCCTGCCTCGGTCACCATACCCTAAACCATATGACAGCTGATGACACGCTACATGCAAATGCACCTAACCCTACACCCCTAGCCTAAATGGACCCCCCCGGGAGCTCACTAAGCCCCCTACACCCATCCTTACACCCACATGTTCACCACAGCCTGCACTTTAAGCCGGTGCCATGCATCATGTGCCAATTTCCCTGCCTCGGTCACCATACCCTAAACTGTATGACAGCTGATGACACGCTACA
>LGRX02011129.1:8293-22469 GCA_001247695.2 Cymbomonas tetramitiformis
GCGCGCCTACGAGTCACCGGAGCCATGCTCGGCGCGCCTACGAGTCACCGGAGCCATGCTCGGCGCGCCTACGAGTCACCGGAGCCATGCTCGGCGCGCCTACGAGTCACCGGAGCCATGCTCGGCGCGCCTACGAGTCACCGGAGCCATGCTCGGCGCGCCTACGAGTCACCGGAGCCATGCTCGGCGCGCCTACGAGTCACCGGAGCCATGCTCGGCGCGCCTACGAGTCACCGGAGCCCTGCTCGGCGCGCCTACGAGTCACCGCAGCCATGCTCGGCGCGCCTACAAGTCACCGGAGCCATGCTCGGCGCGCCTACGAGTCACCGCAGCCATGCTCGGCGCGCCTACGAGTCACCGGAGCCATGCTCGGCGCGCCTACGAGTCACCGGAGCCATGCTCGGCGCGCCTACGAGTCACCGGAGCCATGCTCGGCGCGCCTACGAGTCACCGGAGCCATGCTCGGCGCGCCTACGAGTCACCGGAGCCATGCTCGGCGCGCCTACGAGTCACCGGAGCCATGCTCGGCGCGCCTACGAGTCACCGGAGCCATGCTCGGCGCGCCTACGAGTCACCGGAGCCATGCTCGGCGCGCCTACGAGTCACCGGAGCCATGCTCGGCGCGCCTATGAATCACCTGAGAAATGCTCGGCGCGCCTACGAGTTCCCGGAATGGCCCTCGCTGGATATTTGTTGGGTTCTACCCTCTCCGTGGATTTCAAGTTGTCCAAACGAAGCAGTCTAAAGATTTGCGCATTTCTGTTTGTCATATGTGTGGTCTCGCAGCATTCAGAACTGTTGCCGTGCGGACTGAGGATGCGATTACGATGGGCTGCCCGTTGTGTATCTGTGATATGATTTTTGGCTGGTGCGAATGCGTCATCTATGGCCACTGAAACGCAAATTCCATAGAGATTGCGTCGCGGTGTCAGCGCAATCGGGCCGGCTTTCTATTCACCTCAAAACGTGAATCGTGCTTGCAGGCAATGTGTCGAGATCTGTCGGCGTGTGCTTCAGACGGGGATGGTTGTGATTATCGGCATGCTCTGCGGCGAAGCTTGGATGATTGTGTATGGATGTGTGGTGTCCATTGTGTTTCTATCGCTTCATTTAGCATACAGCCCTTATTCGAATCTGAGTTTAGATAAGCTGCAGACAGTTGTTCTCGCAAACCAGTTCATCATCCAGTTTGGTATCATCTTGGTCTCCATGGAGTGTGCAGATGTCAATACCATTGGCATAGCCTTTCTCACGATTCAAGGTGTTGCCATTACCTATGTCATCTTTCTTATGCGGGAGACGTATGTGCCATCCATCATCGCTCTTGGAGTCATGGCCTCGAAGGTGTTGGAGAAGTGGCAAGCCCCGGTATACGATGCAATGGAGATGGCGGTAAAGAAAATTAAGATGCCCTTGACTTCAATTTTCGGAGAGGGCAGCAAAACAGTTGAAGACCAAGATATACATGCAGAGGCGGAGCTGGAACGGCATGTCAGCATAAATCCCATGGTGCTTCCAGATCGTGAACCTACCCAAAAGATGAAGCCACAGAGAACATCGACAAAGAAGGTCCAATGGGTGCAGAATGATTTTAATTCGTGTAGAAACAATCCGCTATGGGTGGATAAACAATGACATCCTTGAACAGAAAGTACAGTAGCCTGCAATGGGTGATGACTGATCTTGTATAATATATATTCAATCGAGCTGTAAAGTATGCATAGCCTTGCATGGTACACGTGGTGGCAATCCTGACGCCAAACCCCCCAATAAATCCTCGAGAACAGCCTGAGAATCGATACCCTGCAATCGCAATCAGTGCGTTGTGATTGGATTCAATCACGGTATAATGTATGAGGATTTCACAAATTTTCGATCGGTCTGTTTCCGGGAGTATTATCAAAACTCTCAGTCAGCCGCATTGGAATCATACATGATTCATTGCGAACGTCCAGGATATCCTTCTTGCAGGCGGGGCTCGCCCTTGTGTTCTCCGTGCCAAGCCCAAAAGGCACGAGCTAGTGATATCTCACACCGACGCGTGTATTGCGGTTTGTTTGGTTTCCCGACAGTTCGATCGAAAAATGCACTGTGTGTATGCTGCGTGACCGCGATGTCGATTTGAAATTTCGGTGTCTGGGGCGGTTTTCGCTGTTCTAACGGTGTTCGCCGTTATGGCTTTTTCAGTCATTTAAGGTGCCAATAGGCGTTATCAATAGCTGGATTTTGTTTTGCTTTTGGCTGTTGTGGGCGATGTGGTATTTTTTCCGTCTGCCGACTATTTAGTGTCGGTGCTTTGTTGCATTGTATGTGGATAAGGGTGCTTTGGGATAGTTTAATTGAACGTGATGGTTTGATTTCGATCGACACTGCCACGGGTTTTATCGTATTGATGGTCGTTATGGCTTCTCTGTACGCGCGATTGATTCTGGACGCATGCTGGACACATCGCCGGTGACTGTTCGTTATACTGTCGTCGTAATATTGGTGGCGGTGCGTTCTCACCGTTGGGCTCGCTGTCCTTGTTCGCTCTGGCTGCGGCATCGGTGGCAGCTATGTTTTGCGGGTTCGTCTGGTCGTTCTAGCGATTCTGGTCGTTGTAGTGGTTCGGGCCGTTCTTATCTATCATGACATATGGCACATGAGAACGTTTCTCATGTAATATATATATATATATATGAATGGCCAGAACCGTTGTTCACTGCTGTAGCGATTCTGGCCATATCCTTGGCTCCGGCTCATGGTATAATATTATCAAATTACATGGTATAAGAAATCTCAATCAGAAATCGCCACTAGCTAACAAAGCCTTCTGGCCACTCGAAAATCGCATCAGTCGTTATTACAAACGAACAGCATTTATGCGCATTTAATATGCACAGTGTCGCATTTGTCGGTATCGTCAGTGCGTCGATCGGTTGCGAGCGCATTAGCGAATAGCTTTCTTTAGCATCGTTGCTCTGCGTTCAGTGCAAGGCTGTGGATGTTCAGCTGCTCACCATTATTGCGCTGGCGTTGCTACTTTCTCTGGCGATAGGCGGATCGCTAATAAGGCTGTTTCGTTCGCCAGATAGTTGGGCCGGGTTTCGTCATCGTCGCTCGTTGCGCTGTACGATTTGCTGCTGTGGCTGCGGCTGCTGAGTAAGGCAAGGTTTGCAATGTGACCACATCGGCGACTAAGATAGACTGACCTTTTGCACGGATTTTTGAAAATTCATAAAAAGAAGTCGTCGTTAATTTCTTTTTGGATTTGGTCAATTATCGATTTTATACAAGTTGGCCCATTAAAACTAGTACACTTGTTCGGTCTACGAGAGTCACTTTAGCATTACATCAAGCTGCAGGGTGTGATATTAATGGCACTTGGTGGAAGGGTGCAGGGCCCACGCATAGTTATAATTGCCCCACCACAATTCCAATCAAGCCCCCCCACACGCGTACATCACCGCACGGAAACGTGCAACTTGTACGTATTGCACGCACGAATCGTGTTACGCGTGAGCCGAAGTGTGACATCGGTTGTCGAGTGGTTGACCCTGCAACCTGAGTGACGAGTGAATAAGTGGAGCACTTGAGAAGTGTTTGGCCTTCAGAACTCGGAACCGAATTATCGTTTGTACCTCAATCTGGCCCTGATCCAGTATATTATAAAATCCGAATTGTGTACCTTTGCACGTTCAATCAAAAACACATTTCCGAGCATCTGTCGTAGTGCCCCAGGCACAATTGGTATCAATAAGCGTTATCTGAACACCTCCGCGCGTTCAGCCACGGCCACACTGTAACTTCCGTTATACTGAGGGGGGAGAGCCATACTTTTGGGAAACTTTGCGCAATTTTTACGTCAGAAATACCATTTTTTTTCAAAGAAGGAACCCGTATACTGCTCCCAAAAGTCACCAAACATCAGCATAACGTCCCCTTAACACTGGGGGCCCAACCAGGCTCTCGTTGGTCAAGATTGGTTTTCCGATCTTAAGTTCCAAGTCTGCCCCAGGCTACAAACAACCGTCAGAGAGCACCCTAAAGGGTTTCCCCGGTTTATAGTAGCCAGAAAAACCTCATAGCCCACCTCCCAGAGCCTTAAAAAGGCGAAAAACAGCCAAAAACAGCCCAAAATAGCCGTTTTAGCCAGTTTCCAGCCTACCCCAAAACCTCTCCCAGTAGCCCCCACCACCAAAAACCCCTTCCTTAGACCCCATAGAACAGCCTAGAAACCCCTGATACCGCCCTCACGGCCATCGGCAGTGGGGAAAGCTCCTCCAAATAGCGCTTTCAGCAGCCTCTGGACGTTTCTGGCAGTTTCTCTAGCACCTTCTGGTATCCTCCAGCAGTACCTTGACTGGAGCATTTTGGGACCTACGGAGCACAAATATCGTCTGGAGCCTTACTGGACCCCTGTGTTGGACCTGACACACCTCCTTTCGCAGTTGCTTGACTCTTGCCCGCGCACCTAGGCACTCAAAAATCGTGTCGCGGAGCCCTGGCGAAATTTTGAGTTCGCTGGTGTATGGCAGTTCCTCCACAAGAATACAGAAGAGCGTGGTGGAAGCAGGGACCTCTGAAGTGGGTATTTCCTCCAGATCCTACCTATCCACCAGCAGGCGCTTTCTGGCAGAGCGGCCCTCCTTCCCCTTCTTCCTCTGACGACGAAGCGGAGGACAGCGACTGAACGCCTGGACAGAGTCACACTGGCTATCCCACCAGCGCACCACGACTACGAGTGGCATCGGCAAGGGAACTACCACTTCCACTACCCGATCACTCAAGATCTAGCAGCCTTTCCCGCGTTTCCTGGTGCATTCCCAATACAAGTGATCGACGGCGTCCCCCCATCTCCAGACCTTAGCCCCGCTCCTTCTCCTCCTCCTTCGCCCCCAGAAAGCGACATCGAAGAGTAAATAAAAGGCGGGCAGACTATATCCTCTGCTCACCTGTGGCTTTTGCCACACCCAGCTCTCGATTTGATCAGCTCAACAGTATCATGTCGCAGCATACATCAGAGCCGCTTTCCAACATGGGAGTCAGTGCAGAACCACTACGCCCCCCATTATTTTCACCCCTCTCCTTTCCGTCCCCCGCCGCATACGCTTCCACCTTCCCATTCCCTCTCCCGGGCACTACCATGCCCTATACCGCTGTACCACGCCCATATACTTTACCCGACGACACCCCTGCGCAAGCTGTGTGGAATGGCTCCAGCTGGGTACTCCCTCAGACAGCGCCCATCGCTGGGGGAGTGTCCCCAGTACCATTCACATTGGGGTCTCATCACCCCATGGGTTCGTACCCCACGCCATATCAACAGCATCTGCAACAGCAGCAGCAGTGGCTGGCGTACCAGCAACAGTGGCCACAGCAGCAACAGCCGCTGGAGCCAATGCAGCAGCAGCTACAGCAGCAGCAGTTCCAGCAGCAGCAGTTACAGCAGCAGCAACAGCAGCAGCAGCAGCAACAGCAGCAGCAGCAACCACAGCCGCAACAGCTGGTACCTACTTCAATGCTGTACGACCCTGCGGCGGACCCCTCACTGCAGCCGCCCTTCATTAGCATTGGCGCCGCAATTCTCCCAGACCCCCTGCAAGCACCCCCTGATGGCGGATTCCGACAGGGCGCTCCGAGCGGGGGCTCACTTTTGGTGCGCCACCTCCCAGCGGTGACAGCTAATCCAGAGGCCCGCAGGCGTCGACGCTCACGGAGGGAGTCCTCGGGCCCGGCAACGCATGGCAGGCATATCCCGAGCCTGAGCCGTTCGCCAGAGCACTCCGACCCCGAGTCTGGGACGGACGCCAGCCGCACCACTTAAGGGTCCAGGGGGAGCCGGGGCACACATGCGCGGGCAGAGCGCAGGCGGAGAGCCGCTCGCAGATCCGGGTCTGATTCGGACGCGAGCAACCGGAGTGAGCATATCCGCAGGGAGGTCCTTGCGGCAGTGCAAGCCCTGAACCTCTCTGCGGTGCTCTCAAGAGAGCTCGCCCCGTCAGGCGCAGCAGTATCTGCAGAAAACCCCCCATCAGACGACCCCCAGAGCAGTGCACAGGGAGCCCTGACGGCGGATCGGCCCCTCGAGGCGGACGCTGCAGACAGCGAGACCCCTCCAGAGTCTCTGACTGCCGCTGGAGCAGCCCCTATTGAGCCTCCCACTCAGGCCCCCCTAAACATGATGGTGGCTCGCCGACGCCAATCGATGGAGTCGGTGGTACATGGCGGTGGTGACCCTGATTCAGAGCGCAGAGTCCCCAGCCCCAGGAACTCGCCCCCAAGTCCCCCTGACGATCCACCCCCAGACCCTTCTGGTGATCCCGATCGGGGACCCGGTCCCTCTTACCCCCATTATCCAGAGGTCCGGGCCCTCTTCATTACTCACGACGGCGGATCTCTGTGGGTACATCAGTCAGCGGGGGTGCGAGGCGCAGCGACCGTCTCTTTACCACGAGACGAACGTCGCAGGGCTGGAGTACAAGGCGACACCATCCTCTTCACCATCATGCACCTGCTGGGAGCCCCATTGACAGCCTATGCACGCATGGGAGGTCGCCTTCATCACACTCCGCTGCTCCTTACCAACCCTCGTGTGGAGACCTGGGTCCTCATGGTCGACCGCGAGGTCATGGATATGGCTATGGGGGACCCAGCCGCAGCCAATGTGCGGTCTACGAGCATGGGACAGCCAGTGTGGGAGTGGATTCCTGCCACTGCGCGGGAGTCTGAGATGCAGAACTTCGACCAGGACGGGCTCGCCGCGTGGTCTGAAGTCAGCAACTCCGACTGGTACCGAAGCATGAGCGTGGTGGCCGCACAACCACCCACCCCCATGCCTTTCCATACACCTCTTCCACTCCCCGCTCCATCATCAACACCCGCACCACCGCCTAATCCCGGGCCACCAGCCCCTGCATTACCGCCTACCTCAACTGCAGTCCCCACAAATCCCGCGCCTGCGCTCCCGCCCGCGCATGCCCCGGGACCACCACCTTCAGCCCGTTTCCCCCACTCCGTCGCCGCAAACCCCGTTCACTCCGCCGCCGCTGCGAACCCCGTACTCTCTCCCAGCGCCACCCCCTTTGTACCAGGCATCATCCGACTGCCGCAGGGCACTAATCTGCGAGCATCTTCGGACGAGGTCCGCCTGGAGCACAAAACCAAGGAGATGGTGCTGAAGCTGATCAGGGGTGTGACCAGATTCCCTCGCTCCGCGTCCGACACTAAATCGGCCGACAAGGATGGCCTTCTGGCGCAGTTGGAGCACTACTCCAACATGGTGCGGAAGATATTCCAAGAGGCCATCGTGATCGAGGCGCTGACCACTCCCAGCTGTACGCCGTCTGTATCAGCGTACCAGGCGAGCGTGTCGAGCCTCCTCTGGAGCTTTAAGGAGCACACTCTTCAGGACCAACAGAAGAAATTCTTGGAGCGTGCGGCGGGGACCTTCGGGTCCGACCAGGCCTGGCACCGGCGCTACGTGGAGCTGGACGTGTTCTTCAGCGATCTGGCGGTGTGCTCCCTAACACAGGCCTACCTGGAGAACGCACACGGTGAGGCCATTGCACTGAGGCAGGCGACGAGCGAGGCCGCGGCGGAGTATTTTTCGCGATTGGAGACCCGCATGGCCTCCGTCAACTTCCTGGCTGGCAGAGTCCCCAATTGCGTGGAGATGTCCAACCTGTCCATGCTCTCCACGTACCGCCGAGGGTTGAAGTATGCACCCAAGGTGATGCGGCGCCTGAGAGCCATCCACCTGGATGTCTCCAAGCCAGAGGAGTGGGAGAGGAAGGCTGTCACTGACGATATCCCAGGCACCCACAACGCCCTGTTGAAGATACGGGAGGTTGCTGAGGAGGTGGAGAATGACATTGACACGGAGGCGGCGCAGAGGCGCACTCAAGACCGTCCTCCCCGCACTGTTTCTTTCGCCAACCCATCACCTCGCACCCCCTTCTTCAGGCGTACCCCCTCCTCGAGCCGCCCAGCACTCGCCATGCTGGAGAATGGGCCCACCACCACCGCTGCCGCGGCAGTTACCCCATTGCCACCACCACCTGGTCTCTCCCGCCCTGACGCTCCGAAGGTCCGCCGGTGCTTCGCCTGCGGCTCCGCGGAGCACATCGTCCGTAACTGCACGGATGAGACCAAGCTCAAGGAGTGGAGGGCCAATGCACCTGCTCGATTGGCAAATTCTCCTGGGTTCGTGGCCGCCGTCGTCTGGGCCATCGCGCAGCAGGAGGACATCTCCTCGGTGGATGGCGTCCCAGAGGAGTTCTCCGAGGAGGTCTTGGCACTTGCTACCTGTGAGGACGAGCAGAGCTACCAGACCCTGGCGGCCCTCGCTGGTATCGAGCTTGTGGAGGGTGACGGCCTAGAACTCACCTCTCTTGAAGCGCAAGGGCTTCCAAAGCACACCGTGTTGTACTTCATGTCAAGTGTGTCCTCTCCTGTAGCGCTCCCCAACAAGTGGCAAGTTGGAGGAGCAACCGAGGTGGAGAATGTGGCGTGTGGGGGTTTATCCCTTGTGGTTCTGGCTAGCTTATTAGCCCTCGCCGATGTAAAGCCCCATGAGAATGGGCTTCAACATCTTTGGAACCTGTGGCTGGTGCATTCCCAAAGTGAGGATCTTCCTAAGCTACGTGCTGTTGGGAAAGCAAGATTCCATGAGAAGTCAAGGAATTGCGGTGCTCTCTTCTTGCTACGGCATGTGATTCGAAGTTTCTTCGAACATCACCAAGCGGCGCATGAGAGTGTTGGGAACCTCAACAAGAACATCTACGAGGGCCTTGGGGATCGAGCTACAATTCTCGAGTTGTGTGTGGCCTACTTGTTCTATCATGAATGTGGGTTCGGCTTTTCAAGTGTGAAAGCGGTGGTGGATGACATTTGGGACATGGGACCACGGTATGATCACATAGAGGAGGAGTTGCTGAAGCTCATAAAGGACCCCCGCCCTTTACTGGATGGCAAGGAGGCCTCTTGGAGATCACCCTTGCGAAGTGGGCCATACCCTCACATACACGGGACCGACGTACAAAGGCCCAAGGTTATCATCGTTCAAGGCATAAGGGAGTACCTTATGTCTCTACCAGCAGAGGAGTACTTGCTGGCTGCTGGGTTGATGTCTGTGTGCTTGAACGAGTGCTTGCGGGTCTTCCGAAACTTTGCCAAGACCCAACTCGCATCACAAGGTGGAACTCTTCGGAAGGAAGTAGTGCCTTCACATGTAAGAGACACATTGCCCACAGTCCCAATCAGTAACTCGGAGCTGGAGAGTCTCCTTGGACGGTTTAAGCAAGAGCGGAGAAAGAAGTACAACCAGAAGCCTAGAGTTGCGGAGGTGCAAGTGCAGAGCCGAGCACTTGGTTTCTACCACGACGAGGGTACCATGGGGACTTTAACTCCTGATGTTCTACGGTATGCAATGCAAGAAACACGGCGGAGACAACCGGAGGAAACACGCAAAGTAGTTGTGGCCAAGCACACAGAGGAAGTGTTTGAAGCTCTTCAAGAGCAAATCGACACAGTTCAACGGCGGCAACAACACAGGCAAGAGTTGGTGGACCGTTATACCACAATGATCGCTTGTAATAGCGACGAGGACGTGGACATCCTTCTTCGTGGTCCTTCCAGGTTCTCTGGAGAGTCCCAACCCCTCGCACGAGTTAAAGCTCAACTAAATCGGCGGAAACACATTGACAAGGCAAAAGGAGTACATTTTTCCAAGCAAGGCAAGACTTTAACAAAAGAAGAGCTAGTAGCCCAACTACGCAATCTTATTGTTGCAAGAGGTACAACTATCCCATCAGCCCAAGCCCCAGAATCCCATGCCCCATCAACCCGTGTCCCAACACCCCATGCCCCAACATCTAACAGCACAGAGCATGGGTGAGCATGCAACTAATGAATGCTTCTAACGTCTAACCAACCACCTCCCCAATACAAATGCCACACATGCTATGGGTTATGGCGCCTAGTGGGGAATGGCCTAGTGACAAGCGTGTTGTGTGGATGTGAATGGCTTAGTGATTAGCATGCTATGTGGATGGGAATGGATTAGTGACTAGCATGATGTGTGGATGAAAATGACAATCTCAGCAGGCCAAGCACAAGCAGCAGCCGGAGCCCCGACAGCAGCAGCAGCCGGAGCCCCAACAGCAGCAGCAACACAAGCCCCATCAGCCCATGGCATGGGTGAGCATGCAACTAATGAATGCTTCTAACATCTCACCAACCACCTCCCCAATACAAATGCCACACATGCTATGGGTTATGGCGCCTAGTGGGGAATGGCCTAGTGACAAGCGTGTTGTGTGGATGTGAATGGCTTAGTGATTAGCATGCTATGTGGATGGGAATGGCTTAGTGACTAGCATGATGTGTGGATGGGAATGACAATCTCAGCAGGCCAAGCACAAGCAGCAGCCGGAGCCCCGACACAGCAGCAGCCGGAGCCCCGACAGCAGCAGCAGCCGGAGCCCCGACAGCAGCAGCAGCCGGAGCCCCAACAGCAGCAGCAACACAAGCCCCATCAGCCCATGGCATGGGTGAGCATGCAACTAATGAATGCTTCTAACATCTCACCAACCACCTCCCCAATACAAATGCCACACATGCTATGGGTTATGGCGCCTAGTGGGGAATGGCCTAGTGACAAGCGTGTTGTGTGGATGTGAATGGCTTAGTGATTAGCATGCTATGTGGATGGGAATGGCTTAGTGACTAGCATGATATGTGGATGGGAATGCCAATCTCAGCAGGCCAAGCACAAGCAGCAGCCGGAGCCCCGACAGCAGCAGCCGGAGCCCCGACAGCAGCAGCAGCCGGAGCCCCGACAGCAGCAGCAACACAAGCCCCATCAGCCCATGGCATGGGTGAGCATGCAACTAATGAATGCTTCTAACATCTCACCAACCACCTCCCCAATACAAATGCCGCACATGGTATATATGGGTTATGGCGCCTAGTGGGGAATGGCCTAGTGACAAGCGTGTTGTGTGGATGTGAATGGCTTAGTGATTAGCATGCTATGTGGATGGGAATGGCTTAGTGACTAGCATGATGTGTGGATGAGAATGACAATCTCAGCAGGCCAAGCACAAGCAGCAGCCGGAGCCCCGACAGCAGCAGCAGCCGGAGCCCCGACAGCAGCAGCAACACAAGCCCCATCAGCCCATGGCATGGGTGAGCATGCAACTAATGAATGCTTCTAACATCTCACCAACCATCTCCCCAATACAAATGCCACACATGCTATGGGTTATGGCGCCTAGTGGGGAATGGCCTAGTGACAAGCGTGTTGTGTGGATGTGAATGTGAACGTTACGTTACCAACGAGAGCAGGTGAAGTAAAATCGGGAGAGTTCTTCTCGGCCAATCGGAATCCAAATCGCGTTCTTGTAGTCCTCCCCGAACTCCACCGCGCACCTTCTGCACAAGTCTACGAAAGTACGCCGGCGCTGTACGCTCCTCCTCGGCAAAGGGGTCTCCACTGGCAAGATGACCCTCCAAAAAGCAACGGAGCCGGAATCCGGTTCACAAAAGGTGCACTCCTCTTCAACTGTCGACGGCGGGATGTCTACCGAAGAAGGACCGGTCATCCGAAGGCGCTGACGTAAATTTTCTCGGGACCTCTCTGTCGCGATCCGCTCTGCTACCGTGCTGCCGAAAAACGTAACCCGTGTACGGAAAACGCGGGTCCCAGTGACTGCAGTTGAAGCGGCAACTGCACGGTACGAAAATGGGATGAGTCCAGTCCCTCACGTCGCGGGAGTCCACCAAGGGTTTGTCCACCCCAGAAATGTCAGTCTGCGTCCCCTTCTCGTGCTCGAACTGACTGCTGTAATTATTTCTTGGCCCCGCGACTAACTTTCCAGACATGCGAAAAATCCGCAGTCCAACCTCCCAGCGCTACTGTCTCTGTGCTGGGGTAAAAATGTCTTCTAAAAATTATTCTCTACGAAATTTTTTGAACGGAAGTAACAACTCAGATTTTTACAGAATTTGAGAGAGAAAGCCGGAGCTTTCAGGGTCAGAATTGCAACAATTGCCAGGCCCGTGAAACGCTCCTACTTTGTGTGCGGCTTCGCGGGCCACAACACCCTCCGACCTAACTACCGCCTCGGTATAGGTCGGGCCTGATCGGGCAGACTGTGCCTACAGGTTATGCCCGATCTGTCGCGCCTTTCCGCAGGCGCGACTCTGCTGTGAGTCTTGATTTAAATAACCCGAATTATTTCCAAGGCAATAATTCTGAATTCATGTGCATGTCCATGTGCATGTCCATGTGCATGTGCATGTGCATGTCCATGTTTATGTCCGTGTCCATGTGCATGTCCATGTGCATGTTCATGTCCATGTGCATGTTTCATGTTCATGTTCATGTCCATGTTCATGTTCATGTTCATGTTCATGTTCATGTTCATGTTCATGTTCATGTTCATGTTCATGTTCATGTTCATGTCCATGTTCATGTTCATGTCCATGTTCATGTCCATGTTCATGTCCATGTTTATGTCCATGTCCATGTCCATGTGCATGTCCATGTGCATGTTCATGTCCATGTTCATGTTCATGTCCATGTCCATGTCCATGTCCATGTGCATGTTCATGTCCATGTGCTGTTCATGTTCATGTTCATGTTCATTTTCATGTCCATGTTCATGTCCATGTTCATGTTCATGTCCATATCCATGGCCATGTTCATGTCCATGTTCATGTCCATGTTCATGTCATGTTCATGTCCATGTTCATGTCCATGTTCATGTCCATGTGCATGTCCATGTCCATGTCCATGTGCATGTTCATGTGCATGTCCATGTCCATGTTCATGTTCATGTTCATGTTCATGTTCATGTTCATGTTCATGTTCATGTTCATGTTCATGTTCATGTTCATGTTCATGTTCATGTCCATGTCCATGTTCTTGTCCATGTCCATGTTCATGTTCATGTCCATGTTCATGTCCATGTCCATGTTCATGTCCATGTCCATGTCCATGTTCATGTCCATGTTCATGTCCATGTCCATGTCCATGTTCATGTCCATGTTCATGTCCATGTCCATGTTCATGTGCATGTCCATGTGCATGTGCATGCCCATGTGCATGTGCATGTGCATGTGCATGTCCATGTGCATGTGCATGTGCATGTGCATGTCCATGTGCATGTGCATGTGCATGTGCATGTTCATGTCCATGTCCATGTTCATGTGCATGTTCATGTGCATGTCCATGTGCTCGTTCATGTGCATGTCCATGTTCATGTCCATGTCCATGTCCATGTGCATGTCCATGTGCATGTCCATGTCCTTGTGCATGTCCATGTTCATGTCCATGTCCATGTCCATGTGCATGTCCATGTGCATGTTCATGTCCATGTTTATGTCCATGTCCATGTTCACGTTTATGTCCATGTGCATGTCCATGTGCATGTCCATGTTCATGTTCATGTCCATGTCCATGTCCATGTCCATGTGCATGTCCATGTCCATGTAAGCTGTTCATGTTCATGTTCATGTTCATTTTCATGTCCATGTTCATGTTCATGTCCATGTTCATGTCCATATCCATGGCCATGTTTATGTCCATGTTCATGTCCATGTTCATGTCCATGTTTTATGTCCATGTGCATGTCCATGTCCATGTCCATGTGCATGTTCATGTGCATGTCCATGTCCATGTCCATGTTCATGTTCATGTTCATGTTCATGTTCATGTTCATGTTCATGTCCATGTCCATGTTCTTGTCCATGTTCTTGTCCATGTCCATGTCCATATTCATGTCCATGTTCATGTCCATGTCCATGTCCATGCCCATGTCCATGTCCATGTCCATGTTCATGTCGATGTCCATGTACATGTTCATGCCATCTCCCTTCATGTTCATGTTCATGTTCATGTTCATGTTCATGTTCATGTTCATGTTCATGTCCATGTCCATGTTCATGTTCATGTCCATGTCCATGTTCATGTTCATGTCCATGTTCATGTCCATGTCCATGTCCATGTTCATGTCCATGTCCATGTCCATGTCCATGTCCATGTCCATGTTCATGTCCATGTCCATGTTCATGTCCATGTCCATGTTCATGTCCATGTCCATGTTCATGTCCATGTCCATGTTCATGTCCATGTCCATGTGCATGTCCATGTGCATGTGCATGTCCATGTGCATGTGCATGTGCATGTGCA
>LGRX02011130.1:0-23121 GCA_001247695.2 Cymbomonas tetramitiformis
GCACTGGGGGGAGGCTGCGCCCCGGCATTGGGGGGAGGCTGCGCCCCGGTACTGGGGGGAGGCTGAGCCCCGGCACTTGGGGGAGGCTGCGCCTCGAAGTGATGTCATACCGACCGAAGTCGTCCACGACGTTGTCAGCTTGGGTATCACCGCAGGTATCCGTCACCGCAGAGACACAAAATAACGGTGTGACAGGGCCATAATGAGCAGGCCGCCAGTCCATCGCTGCGATGCGCTTGGGCGAAAGATGCTTGGTGAAACGGACCGAGGTGTCAAACAAGGCGGAGAAGGGAAGAGTTTTCCCAAGAAGCGCCTTCCACGAGTCTGGAATAGGGCACGTGCTCGTTGACAATAAATCAGCTATGCCAGTTGTTATCATCTCCGCAACCACTTCACTCCATGTCCTTATGGTGCTTGTCGACATCCAACTTGCCTTGCGCCGACCGCTATCTGGAAAGTCCCCACCAATAATAGCCCGATACACACCCTGCCAGATCTGTTGAACACAACAAGCCGTCACACAAACCTCGGGAGTGACAGACCATCACACAAACCCTGGGAGTGCACTATCCAAACCCTACGTAACACGACCACCGCTCAAGGAAACGACTCCTAAAGCTTGCCATAGGATTCAAAACGAAGTGCACACACCTTCGGAAGCACGTTTGCACTCACGCCGTATTTTCGGAGCTTGCTACTCTCCACCATAACTGATAAAATCCACTTCACTGCTGTTGGCCTGAGTCGTCGATCGATGAAATTCTTCACCAGTTCCGAGGTGAGAAAACTCTCGGGATGGCGAAGCCGTCCTTTCAAGGATTGCACTGCAGTATGCGAACGCTGCAGCTTGGCGTTGACCTTCTTTAACTCGGCAGTGAGCCCTTTCTTCGACTCTAGTTTGGCAAACTTAGCTTGTAGATCCTTATGATTGTTTGCGAGTTTTTGATAATCTAAATTCAAAGCTTCGAGTCGCCTTTCTGCAGTTCGCACCTTGTCTTTGGCTGAGTATCGTGTGGCAGCTATGTCTCTTGTAGCTAGTGCCAAACTGTCACCGAGTCTAGACAACTGCCCTAGTTTCTTTTGGCCATTCGGATCGTTGTGCTTAATCTGAATCTCTAACTTCTTCAACTGCTCTAGCCGATATGCCGAAATGATGGGGTTGCCATCCTCACCCTCAAGTGTCCGGCGCACCCGGCGCCACTTATCTTCGGTCTCGAATACAGCTGTTCTGCGCTCCCGACTAAGCGTATCCGAAGAAAGATTGACCAGAGAATCTGCCACATCTCGGACATCTTTAGGTGCATGCGCTTTTAATGATGCCAGCTTAGCTCGGGACAAGCCTGTCTCGGAGTCAACTTCGTTAGTATACTCTTGCATACGCTGACGCCTAAGGCGGAACGCCTTCTTTTTAGGCGGCATGAGTGTCCAAAAGCTACTGAATGATCATCACCTCATACAATTGCACTTCACATCTGCGTTTATGGGCGGAGCTCTGGTGAGATTCTACCTACGAGCCTTGGCGTTTTGGAAAGGCCGCAGCTTCACCTCCAACTTTTATGGGCAACGCCGGGCTCTTTCGAAGGTTGAGAAGTGGATCCTGGACCATGGAGGCGATTGGGTAGAATTTGTAACGAAATGCGGCTGTACACGCTGGGAATTGCACAAAGGGAAGGGCGATGCCCATAAAAGTTGTAGGTTATATCTCCCTTAAGCAGCTGCTTTTGGTCCTATGTGCAAAATCTTGCTCAAACTCTCTCCATAAACGGTGCAAGCAAGTTCTCACAGTGGCTTGGAACAATGATTTTCACCCGCCCGATATCTACCAGAAATGATTTTAGCCGTAGGATTTTAGGAAGTCGTCAGTTCTCGGGAGGTTCCTAGGTTACGAATATATTGTACATCGGAAATGCTCCCACTGGGGGCGCGGGGCAGAAATCGTTCGCAAACCAGTGTTAAGGAGGCTTGATGGCTGACCCCCGACCGCAGCGCACCATAATAAATTATTGTATGTATGCCTCATGCAAGAGGCCATGGAGCAGCGAGGTAGATTGGTACGTGGACAAGCATGCCGTTCAGTTCCAATACTGGACCATGCTTGGTAGTTTCACCGGGGTGGACGTGATCTTCGATGGCTCAGACGCGGGTGACATGACCCGCTCATTTTTCGGAAGTAGGAGAACAGTGACAGTGAGCCATGCATTGTGATCAAGTGTGATGCCAGGGCAAGCCATGCGGTGCACACTCCCGACATGCGAGGAGTGGCATACTCGATTTCCTGGTTCAAGATGTATGATAGTGAGCAATTAGAAATGCCGGCTAGGATGTGGCCACCGGTAAGAATTTAGAACAGCATAGCAAGCATATTGCATATTGCATATTAGCATTTGAAATTGTTTTGACAAGTTGCCCCCGTAAGTCTTACTCTAAGTAAACTTTAAAATCCCAAGGTCATAAACGGTGTGCCTCCTACACTTAAAGCATAGGTTGTAGTAGACAATTAAGTTGTCACTGAACTCGGACCGCAAGCATATCTCTTGCGGAGCATAACAAAAACTGCCTTGCGTGTTGTGGTCATTAAGAACCATACTAGAACAGTACAATAGTTTTTGGCGATATTCGACAGTAACCTTCAAACGCAATATATTACATAAAATAACCGTATGCTTCGCACTCATATCTTCAATCGAGTACATATATTCGGGCTCCCAACCGAGAACTTGGTGAAGTGCACACGTTTCGCCGTGAATATTTCTTTGCGCCGGCTTCGGTAGCTTGCTTTTGTCAGGAACTACGTGAGGCCCCTTGGGAATATCACGGAATATCACGTGTCTTTCACGGACAACATACTCTCCGGTCTTGGTAATTGGCAACTTTGGAAAATATGACGTTATTTGCGCTCTACGCGGAACATTTGCATTCGATTTCTTGACCATGATGATTTATTTCCTTAGCGGTGAAGTAAGAATGTCGCTCAAAAAATAATGAACTGGTGTGGCGTCAATATTTGAATATTAGTTGGGCGAATTCGCGAATGACCGATGACGCCGGATTTTTATGACACGATGGAGTACACACACAAAATACGTGGACTAAATCACAAAATAGAGTGGACACACAAAACTTACGGAGTTTACACACAACACCCATATGAGTTTGATGTATGCAAATGGGCATGCGAAATTTGAAGAGGAAAAAATAAATATTCCGAAAATTAGCCACTTATTTCAAACTGGCATTCCCCCGAAAAGTTAGAAACTTTGATAGCTTTCATCAAAACATTTCGGGAGTTGAGAAGTATTTTTCTTGCAGTCACGTCCCTTGCGACGCGCTCGGCGTGATGCATGTAGGAGCGCGCGCGCGTGTCAGGTGCGTGCGCGATTCCCGATTGGTGGGATAATGTTAGGCATTCATGACATCATGAGGCTGCGGCATCGGCAGTGCGGCTGTCATGTCATACGTGTAGGCTCACTCGACTGCCGATGCCGTCGCGTGCGCCAACGCTCTGAACGCCTGAAGTAAACTAAAGCCGACACGGATTTTCAGGCCATTATTTTCGATGTTCAACGCTGGACAGAAAGTGGCGGCCACTGCGCATGATTTTTGCTAGAGTTCGCATAATGTTCGGTCTTGTAATTTACGGTGATGGTGCTGTGTGCTGACAGCTTGAGAGTTGTGGTCACATTCGTTGACAGGCCTTTTTATTGTTTTCTCGGTGAAGTGACTGGTCATCATCCCTTGTTTGCTTTTAAACGCACGCTTTCCCTCGCGACCCTCCCCCGATCTTGAAACACCGAGTTGGATTTTCGTTATAACTTTGCCGCTGTGGATAATTCGTCCCGTGCGGCGATCATAATCCATCGCAAAGAATAATTCTTCCTAGCACCGTGCGTGACATCGTATGTTTTTTATAAGGCGGCAGATAGCGTTCGGGGAAATTTCCCCGACGGGTCATCCCCGGTTTTTGATAAATCATGCCGCCGCTTCGTTTCTTGTTTTCGATGTTTATTTAATGGACGCGAACTGAGTCACTGTGAACGATGCGCAGACTGTCCGCCCCGGTAACAGCTAAAATGGCCGTCGAGAATGGCGGGCACGGTGCGCATCCTGCAGCGCAACTCCACGCACTCGGTTTTCTTTTATGTTCGGCATGCCATTAACGTGATCCGTTTCTGACTTGTTCGAATTCGTCGGTTGCAGGGCGATCTCAGCATCAGCGTGAAGAGGTTTTGCTCTGCAGCACTAATTTCAGCAAAATTTCAAAATAGAGCATTTGTAGCTTGTGCTAGACTTGCAAGGCATTGAATGTAAGTAATTTTAAGTGTAAGTAATGCTTAAGGTAGGGATATAGATAGATATCCTGTGCCTGCATGTGTGTTTTTTAAAATTCTGACATTTATATATGGTACCATTTAATTTTATAATACAGTAACAACGGTCATTTGAAATTATGACGTGCTCAGATGCAACGGGCCCGCGGGATCTCGAAATTCAGGGTTTTTGATGCACTGTATAATTTTACCCGGTCGCAAAAATCACTTTTTCGCTCGGGGTCTTTCCAGACCTATTGGTATGCGTCTAAGGAAGCATACTGATGGGTCTGTGCTGTTCAGTTGTTGTTAACTAACAAGAACTGACGCAAATCTTACAATTGCGTGTGATTTGGCTCGCTCAACCCTCCGAACGCTCAATCGAGCATCCGCTATACCCCGCTCGCTCGTGGGGTGTGTCGGATGATGGCAGTCGATGCGCAAGAGTCTCAGCATTCGAAAACTGTACCTACTTTATTAATGCAGTAAGCGAGGCGAAAGTTATCGTTGCGAATCCCTTTGCGAATCCCCTTTTGCGTGAAAACACATATCCCGCAAGCGGGCAACTTGCGCCCGCTTGCGTGGATTTCTGAGAATGTGAAGAATGCGTTAGCGGATCCTCAGAGTGTTGGTACCTACTTGGTACCAACAGTCTGCGGAACATTACTCAATGCATGCGCATGCTTAATGTCATGCTTTTTTGTGCAATATACCCGGTCAAACAGGCAGTGAGACTCCTCCCGCAAGTCGGAAGAAAAAAAAAAAAAATGATCGCTTCCATAGCGAAGAAAAGGAGAACGGGAAAATCGGAAACATCGAACAACTGCGATTCGCGATTTGCCATCGTGGACCATTTTTAACCGTTCCCCAATTTATAGCTCCGTTGCTAAAAATCGGCCTGTTTTCCGTCATAATTTCAAGTGACCGTTTGCCGCCACAATAGTGCATTTTATCGCCAAATTTTACCACGCTCGTTCGAAAATGGCAATAAGGACCAACCGGATTTACAAAAATCAACGCACGTTTTTAGATAGGTCATGGCAAAAAAGTTCAAGATAGCAAATTTCACCTTCAAAGTTATCAACTGGCCAGCAATATATGGTAGTATACAACAAGATATTGCTCTGAGCATATGATACTTTTTAAACATATCCAAAATTCACCACTTAATCAGCAGTGGATACTCTTATTAACTGCTTATTTATTTCAAATTCTTCTCGTGCGCAGTCACATATTCTCCACCACAACTGTGATGAGGGTTCACCATAAACAACTGGTTTAACCTTCTCACGTTTGACCTACGAGACAATGATGTACAAGCTGTCGTCTAGCACCTATCTGTGTTTTGAATTGACAGCATACTATATCTGTACAGAACCTGCACTCGCCTTGAAACCTTACAGAGACATGATTGAGGTCCAACGGGGAGTATCGTTAAACTCATACTGCGTTGTGAAAAACGACGCGGGATTACATAGCATATCGCCGCCTCTTGTGGTCCACATCTGGAACCACACCGAGCCCATCATCTGACGAGTAACCAGACATAGCCTCCATGTGCGGAACCTTGTGGCCTCCATGAGGAGCTGGCGAAGAGGGCACTTCCAGCAGCGTGCCAAAATCGAAGTCAAAGTCTCCGAAGTCCGCCTGCATCAGGAAGAAACGAGTGAGGCTAACGTGTTGAAGCCAAGCTCAAGGATATTATTACGGACTGGGAAACGGGAAAAATACGGGTAGCCTTAAAGTGTTTCAGGTTCAGCTTTACGGGGCTCCCTGGACACACTATCTAATTGCGCCCCTAAAAAATACCTGCACACCCCCCTGGAAGCTGTCCAACTAAAGGACCGCAAAAGCCGTCCACACACGTGGCCGCCGGGTGGCTAAAGTGCGAAACAAAAAGCCTGAAGCTCTGCGGAAAAGATGCGCACTTCGTCATGCGAGCGGGGGGCGGTGTGGAATAATCAGCAGTGCTCAAGAACAGTCAAAACCGAGTCTGCGAGTGGAAGTGTGACGTGAGGTTGACGAAGTCCCAACGTTAAAGCGGAGGCGATACGCGAGCATCTCGGGCTTACCAAAGCATCAATATCTTGTGGGTTGTAACCATCCGCAAGACCAGGGATATCGAGCAGCTCATCAACCCTCCAGTTCGCTGCAGCAAGCTTGGCATCGAGCTTTGCCTTGGCAGCAGAGGCGTCGCGGTTGGTAGTGTGAGGACGATTAGAAGCTGTAGGATGGTACTCCATTGGGTTTTGTCCTTGGGAGTCTGCGTTTGTGGAAGTTGGAACTATGTGGAAATCCTGACTGGTTGCATTAACATTTCTCCCGCTTGCCCCCCCTTCCCGTACGTGTGGTACAGCACCACCAACACTCTGTTGCCCGGTCATAGACACTCCTGCGGTCTCGGATGAGCTCGCCTCATCAGCACGAGCGTCCTGGAGAGAGTGAAGTGCAACGGTCACTCCTGGCAGAAAGTATCTATGATGCTTTTCTGCCAGGCTTGTCGCGGTATGAATGGAAAAGTCGCACGTGCGACACAGCATCGCACGGTCATCGCGGCAGAAGATCAAGGCTGTTCCCTCCTGCAAAATAAACAAGTACGTCATTTTCCGTGAACAGTATGTACATCTGCGTTTGAATTATCCCATAAGTCAGCGGCATAAGCGCAGTTTACCTGACAGATATCGCAAAGAGCTGGTTCCTGACTCGTGTCGGGAGCTTGCAGCGGCACCCGATTATGCTGACGAGCCAACCTGTTGGCACTGTGTATCCTGAGGAATAAGGAGTCGGACCGCAGAAAAATACTCAACTTTGATATTAGACCGCTGTTAGCAATGGAGAGACCACCCAAAACTACAGGAAGCGCCACAAACGAAAAAAAATGTTGTGAGTGGGACCGGTGCACACACCTGTGATCACAGGCAGCGCACAGCGCATCATTGTCATCGCAGCACAAGATTACAGCCGGCTTTGACTCGCATCCTGCACATATAATATTCATTTTTCTTGTTCCTTTTCAGTCAATTCATGCACTAGCAGTATGAGTTTTCGAGGGTTGAATGACGGGCAACGTTGGGAATAACTAAGGATTGCGAGGGAAACACATCGTTCCCCGGTCGCAGTGGCTTCAGTCCGTCATAGGACTCTGCGTTCTCGAGTATACTCGATTACGCATTTTGCATTAGAAGCAATGTCCAATGAAAAATAAGAACAAGTCCAGCGCACAGAATCAAGAAATGACTCCTCGTTCAACGACTGTTCAGGAAATGCAAATGGGATTCAGGATTGCTCCAACCAGCCGCGCGTAAAAAATAGGCGAATGCCACATGTCGCACTTGCATTATTATCAATTAATGATACGACAGAGACGACATTTTCCATCCAATCATATGATTCAAATTTTCTCAACATGAAAAGATCTCGCCACTGTACAAGCGTAGATTGCATATGTAAAATTCTGGCAGGACGTGAGGCCATCAGATACGGCTGAATCTTATACAGTCACAGATCCCGTAAAGCTTGCTCAGCAATTTAAATTGGCAAGCTTAATTACGTATATTTTTTATCACATCAAAATGAAGAGGCGCAACCTCTGCTCTTTTCACTTTGGGAAGGGTTATACGCGCTGGAATTCACACGTCGTTTCCGTCTCAATCCCGAAAAAATTCTGAACCAGCGTGACGGTCATATCGTCTCGCATCGTCTCGCATCGTCTCGCGTGTCATCGTGAATTTAATTTCCAGGATTATTAAATCATCATCAATTTATCTTCCATCGATATCGCGGATACGATTGCCGTTGGCGTTGACTAGCTCAAGGATAAAGAGCTGCGCACCAACATTTACTGCTCATAATTTTCTCAACGGTCCTTCGCTTCGCCTCATGGGCGGAACGATGTCGTGGCTGCTGTGTTATGCGCAGGGATTTCGGAAGTGTTTGGCTGCTTCTATTTTTCAGTTTACTTATGCATATGTGCCAACTCACGATACTCATTTTGTGCAGCTTGTGTCGCAGGTTTTCCGATGGCGAGGAGAGGGCGCGCTTTCTTGTGGTGTGGAAGTCTAGGGCAACCTAGCTTGGGATCACACCCAACCACATCGGACCCACCTTGTTCTCACGTTTTATTCAACTCACTTTGAATATGCATACAAAGTTTGAGGAGCATCGAGGTGTGATAAGTTAGAGACTGATTTATCTTTTTGGGTTTATGGCGTCATCGCGACCTCTTGGGGTGTGGAAGTCAAGGTTGAGCATGCCAACCTTGCTTGGGTTCGAACCCAACCACATCGAAGTCCTCTGTGTTAGCGCACGAAACTTTGTACTAAATTTGCTGAGAGTAATATTAGTTCACCATCTTGCGCGCAAGGATTGTCGTCAAGTATGCACGAGAAGGTCACTTCCATGACAAAGAGCTTTTTGGGTTTGGGTTTTCTTGTACCCAAACCAACAAATGCCAAACAGTCAAGGTCTTCCCGTGCTTCCTAGCAAACGAAACTACGCTGATATTTTGCCAAGATATATATCTTCAAGTTCCCTAAAGCACAAGGACTGAGATACATTGTTTGCGAAACAAACAGTTTATTTCCTTGGCAGATTTATTGGGTTTGGGCTCGAATGTACCCAAACCCAATATATTCCAAACAGCCAAGGGCTTTCCGTGCGTTCTAGCGCACGAGACTTTCCACAAATATTGTCGAGATATATACATTTAACTTGCCTGAAGCTCAAGGACTGGCATAGACTGTGCCCGAAACGAACAGTTTATTTCTTTGGCAGATTTATTGGGTTTGGGCTCGAATGTACCCAAACCCAATACATGCCAAACAGCCAAGGGCTTCCCATGCGTTCTAGCGAACGAGACTTTCCACAAATATTCTCGAGATATATCTCTTTAAGTTTCCTGAAGCTCAAGGACTGAGATACATTGTTCGCGAAATGATCAGTTTATTTCTTTGGCAGATTTATTGGGTTTGGGCTCGAATGGACCCAAACCCGAGACATGCCAAACAGCCAAGGGCTTCCCGTGCGTTCTAGCGCACGAGACTTTCCACAAATATTGCTAAGATATACATATTTTAGTTCCCTGAAGCACAAGGACTCAGACTTCGATGTGGTTGGGTTCGAACCCAAGCAAGGTTGGCATGCTCAACCTTGACTTCCACATCCCAAGAGGTCGCGATGGCGCCACAAACCCAAAAAGATAAATCAGTCTAAAACTTATCAAACCTCGATGCTCCTCAAAGTTTGTATGCATATGCAAGGTGAGTAGATTAAAATATGAAAACAAAGTAAGTCCGATGTGGTTGGGTATCATCCCAAGCTAGGTTGCCCTAGACTTCCACATCTCAAAAAGGTGCGTCCCTCCTCGCCATCGGAAAACCTGCGACACAAGCTGCACACACCGAATACCGTGAGTTCGCATATATGCAATAAACAAATTGAAAAATAAAAACAGCCAAACACTTCCGCAATCCCTGCACATAACACAGCAGTCACAGTGAACACCGTTCCGGCCATGAGGCGAAGGAACGTTGAGAAAATTATGAGCAGTGAATGTCGCAGCGAGCGCTTTATGGTTGAGCTAGTCAACGCCAGCGCCAACGGTAATCGTATCCGCGATATCGATGGAAGATAAATTGATTATCTGTTTTAATAATCCTGGAAATTAAATTCACGATGACACGCGAGACGATGCAAGACGATATGACCGTCACGCTGGTTCAGAATTTTTTCGGGATGGAGACGGAAACGACGTGTGAATTCCAGCGCGTATAACCCTTCCCTTTCACTTTTGTCTTTCAAGTTCATATTTATAAGGGTAGGGTGGGGACCTCTCACGAATTAAACATTATTGATAGCACTTTCCATATTTAATACAATTAAATTTTCATTGTAAAGATGCAACCTGTTGAAATTTGTAGCGTCGAATTTTGCAACATGACCCCCTATTTTTATTGGCTAGGATCCATGAAGGGTGATTAGTATTTAAAAAATCCGAGTCGATTCTATCATTAGGATTTCCGTCAGGAATTTTTATTGAACTTAAAAGTACATATTCAGTATATGCAAGTACTTGAAAAATTCTAGACGGAAATCCTAATGATAGAATCGCCTCGGATTTTTTTGATAGCACGTGGACACACCCTTCTCGGGATCCTAGCCAATAAAAATAGGGGGTCATGTTGCAAATTTCGCCTCCAGAATTTTTTGAAAGTGGATTAATTCGTAAATATGGGTTTTGCTATGAAATTTAATTCAAAATAATGTTTTCAGTCCAGGTCCCCACCCTACCCTTAATAAAAAGAGGAAGCTTTTTTAAATAACATGGTGCCATTTTCTACATTCAATTTTGACCGCAAGTCCCAAGTCCAACCCCCCCGCCCCCTTGCTTCAGTACTCAAGTCCTAGGTCCCCCCCCCCCGCCCTAGCCGTCTTTCCTTAAAGATAGTCCCAAGTCCCCCCACCCCCATCCTTGCGCAGTAAATCAAGGGCCACAAGTCCCCCCTAGTCACCTAGCGGTGAATATACCTAAACCGGTATATTCGGAGTGAGCCGATATTGGTTGACTGTATTCAGAATATAGATAAAGTGTGAATAGATATCAGATACTAAAACCTATAACCTAGGCGAAAGTCTCGAACGGAACCTAACGGCATGTGACACTACAGTGACACACATGGGCAACGGTACCCGAGTCAGATCGGACTAGGGGTCTACCGAGCCAGGGGCCTACACCGAGACTCTCGGGAGGGCTGCCTGGGCTAAACCTAACACCCCCCACCTCCTGTAGGTCCCCCCCATCCCCACTAGTTAAATAAAAAATGCCAGCCGACACGAGGCTCGAACTTGCGTTTGTGCTGGAATTGTCACACCGCTTACTTTTGTGACTCTTCCCGTAGTAGTGTTTATGATTGTCACCCGAACCAGAACCCTAACTGTTTATGCCCATATAACGGGTTAACTGATCAACTTTATTGCATTCTGAGAAAACTACCACTGAGTGAATATATCCCGGGTCTCAGGGGTATATCCAACAGGTTATGGGCCCACCACGCTTCCACTGCGCTTTTGGTCTGTGGGGTCTACCCTTAGGGGTCTACCCTTAGGGGTATATCCAACAGGTTATGGCCCCACCACTACTTTAGACCCACGCACTCTTTATTTATTTAGACACTGCGAATTTTAGCCATGCCTGGCTAAACAACGACGCTTGAGATGGAGTGAGGGGCTCCACTAGAGGCGCGGCGGAGCGGTATGGCCTAGCTGATGTTTGGTTGATTGGATTTACGGGAAGCGTGTGCACGAGGCGGACTCATTTTCCTTGCTACGCGTTGGTTGACGTTGGAAATTTTGGTCGGATCCGACACCACTTTCCTTGGCCGCGTCACTCTGCATCCACATGCACGTGGGGGAATTTTTTACGCCACAGCTTTCCTTGCTTTCCTCGACAACCGCGTTACGACCTTTGGCCGCCGCTCCTTCCGTACCTCGTCCCACTTTCCCTCACTTCGTCTCTACAGTCTCCTTTATCGCATGGTTGCGACTAGATTGACTTCGAGTATGGCGTCACGCCGACGTTCTCTAGCGACGATTTTCGACTCTGCTGCCGCACGTAATTCCGTCACGCCGGCTACACCGGCACCTGCTGGTGTTCCGGCTGCGAACTCCGCCCAGGCAGTTTTCTTGGCGGGGGTTCGCTCACTGACCCGTGAGCGCTTCGACGAGAGCGTAGCGAAGCACGTCATCCGGAAGTGTTTCCGTGAGAAACATGAGAGGTTCACCGGCACTGAGTCCAACGCGCAGGTGCTCCTCGCGAAGCTGGTGCCTGCCCTCCAGGAGGCATTCGAGGCACAGGACGTTTTATTTGCGCCGCTTTTCGACTTGGAGGACTCCACGTTGGCCGTCCGCTCCGAGGCCAACAAGCTGCTATTTTCGACTCTCGAGCTCATCGCGTGTCCCGCCTCTCCGGCGGGGGACTGGCTCGAGGCTTCTGCGACGCTGCACCCGATGGACGGCAAGCGGGTTCTACTGGATTTCGCACGTCGTCTGCTGGACTCCGGTGCACCCTTTCAGGGGACATCGGACCTCCTTGGCGTCCGCTTCAAGGCCTACACCGACCCGTCGGAATCCGTCACGGACTTCAACGCGGCATTGCGGTCCGCGAGGAGGAGGAACACCTTGGACGATGACGAGGTGAAGGAGCTCTTTATCACGGCGCTGGATCCGGTGTTCTACGCGCCGGTGGTGTCACGGCTGTTCACGCACCAGCAGCGGGCGGCCGTGGACGCTTCTTGACCATGCAGCAATGGGTGATCGAGTGCTACGCTCGACACGTCCAGGCCGGTACGCACACTGCCACCATGTCCGCAGCGGCCGTGACCACTGACGGTGACAGCTCGCAGCTGTCCGACCTCACGGCCATCATCCTAGGCAGGACTTCCTCCCCTAATGCCAGCCTGTCACCAACATGGGGGGCTTCACGGTAGGTGGTGTTGAGAGCGGGGTCTCGGCTGCCGCTTGCACGCATGTCCGCGAGGACGCACCGCCGGCGCCACCGCCGGCGGCAATCACGCATGTTTACCCAGACGAGTCAGAGGCGTCCGACGACGGTGTCATGATGCCGATGGACCCCATGCGACGCACACGAGCCCGACCTCTGCTTTGCAGACAGGATCGCGCAGATGGGTGGGCTTTCGATCACGGCTGAGGGCAAGGACTTGGCAATGCGGTACATGCACGCCGAGTCGGAAACCGACTCTTGCGACAGCGATGTGGACGAGTCTGCTGCTGGGTATGACCCTACTGGCAGTGAGGATGCGGTTGTGCAGCCTCCAGCACCTCGTCAGGGATGCGGTACACCGCCTTGGGGGTTTGGCCGCTCTTCGGCAATTGTCGTCATGGTGTGTGCGTTCTTTTGTGTTTGCGCCACCGCGGCGCCACTCTCCGCTGCGGCTCTTGGCGAGGCATGCGCACCGGGCCACGCCGGCCTGGAGGTCGGTGGTGCTGCTGAAACCACGAGCACATCTATATTAACTTTTACGGCTTTGACACGCTGCGAGGCCGGCTTGGGCACTGCTGCGCCGGCTGCTATTCCACCGCGCCGGCACGGCCGGCACCGTGCTCGGCAGGGGCTTCACAATGCGGACATCGGGCTTTATGTCCCGGTACACCCGCCCCCTCCACCGCTGTACTGGGATGCTCCACCGTCACCGGATTATTCACCGGGACCTACTACAGACGAGGAGGAAGGGGAAGATCCCTCGCACGGCGATCAAGACTTTTCAGATTTCTTCTGTGACTCCACGAATGATTCAATCACGGCATCGGCGACTTCAATTTACAGCATTGTGACTCTGCTGCGGGCTGGCACTGCACTGCCGCCGCCTACTAGTGGCTAGAAAGTTAATCATGCCGCTCCTGCACAGTGAGATTGACCGTAGCTGTAGGTGCGGAAGGGTCCGATCACGGACCGGTTTTAGCTTTGCAACTCTTGACTGGGAATAGCCCTGCCAGAAAGGACAGGCCTTCCCTTGGAGCTGTGTTTCCACCGCTGTAGATGGTGTTTGTTCACAGGTTCCCACTTCGGCTGGCCGGTCACCACACTAGGTGGTGTGCTGGAATTGTCACACCGCTTACTTTTGTGACTCTTCCCGTAGTAGTGTTTATGACTGTCACCTGAACCAGAACCCTAACTGTTTATGCCCATATAACGGATTAACTGATCAACTTTATTACATTCTGAGAAAACTACCACTGAGTGAATATATCCCGGGTCTTAGGGGTATATCCAACGGTTTGTTTAATGAGGCGGCTTTATTGATGTTCGCGCGCTGGTGCGATACCGACAGCACCATCAATAACTGAATTGTTTGGCCTTTCCCTACTTTTTTTTATCTCGTGTACAATAGTCGCCTCTCTCCTCTCCTCCCCTCCCCCCAACAAGCCTGCCACTTGCAACTCTTTACTATTCCACATACGAGGTATCCACAATCGATGATGACTCGCGAGACGATAGCGATACGTCCGCAACTCCGCATTCGAAGACACTGCAGACATCGCTCGCGATCGCGCCCGACTCCTCGGCAGTCGTCGCCGTGCGATCGGACGCGGAAACATCGAATAGTAATAATAATAAAACATTTACGCTAGCAAAGGGGACAAAGTCCTGAGAGTGCAGTATCCCTGCAAAGCAGGCTAGTGAAAACACCAGGGGCTACTCCCTCTGCTACAGCGCGCCCACAAAAAGGGGCTCAGCCCGCTTGTCAGCGGGGTGACATCTAGAGAAAAAGCAAAGTTCTAAAAAAAACTCTAGAAGATGGAGAAGCAGCCATGGCCGGGTGAGTGGAGGGGTGGCTGATTCTGAGTGGTGGGGAAGGAAGTCGAAGAATTCAGGGGTTTTTTGGAGACGTTGAGAAAGGTGGTCAGGGTTGGCGGGGGACAGGGAGGTGGGGGGAGGGGAGGGGGGACGGCCCCTCCCCTGGGGTCTCGTTGGGGGCCGGGATTTACACTCCCAGCCCCCAACCCATCCTATATTGCAAGTCTTTGAAAATTATTGCAAGAGAGTTTGAAGGAAATCGTTTGACTGTTGAACGGCTTCTGTTTCTGACATGGTTTCATTGCTTGGGATGTCAACTGTGTGTGGGTCAGTGTTTAAGGTGGTGGTTGTGCTTAATTTAAACACGTCTCGCCTGTTTTTGGTGTGTTGCCTGCAAACTCTTGAGAGTTTTTTGAGAAGTGGTTTAATCTTACCACGGGGTACACCTATCGTGTTGAGAACGGGACCAAAAAGAGGGGGGAGGTATCCCATGAGTGTAAGAGCTTTGTTGGGCCATTTCACGGTGCTCGTGAAGGTCTTGGAATTTGCATTGGTGATTGTCGTGTCGTAGTGGCCACCATAATAGGACTCATTATCACTCTGACGATAAGGAGGGTCTTGAGTAGGCCATGGACGGAGTGAAAAGGGAAGTACTTCGTCCCTTTCGTTCATAACTTCTTTCCAAATATCAGTGCTAACTCCCGTCGTGTATTCAAGTCTCTTCTTCGTGACCTTAGACTTGGGTAGGACGTTGAGAAACCATCTGGCAATCTTTTTCTGCGTAGACCTCCAGTCAAAGGCTGGTTGGATGCCACTGGGTGCGCTGTCTATGGCTATAATTACAACATCCGAAAAGTCATCCTTATAACACCCACCACCTGGGAGAACGTAGGGGTCATCCCCCGTCCAATAGCCATGTGGGATGAATGGGATAGTGTTATGCGGGAATCTGAAGACAAGTTTAAAGCCTTTATCAAACCATCTTTTTTGGTTTTTGGGGGACAAAGGAAGAATCCATGTTCCTGAAAATCCAGAGACAGTGTTCGCCGCTTTATGGCCTATTTCCAAGGTGGGCATAACCGCCGAAGATTTCCCCTTTTCTTTCCCATCGAAAGGGGGGTTTCCATAAACGATTCTGCCAATGCCTGTTATCGGGTCCACATAGGCATCCCAGGCGAGACCATCAAAGCCAATTTTCCCATGATGGCAGAAAGGCCTGAGAGCTTTTTTCATTCTTGCGGTGGGTATGCATCTCCTTGAGTGGATTCTAGGGTGGGCATTTAGAGGGTTAGAAAAGAGTTCACGCCCGTTTTTGTCCAGGTTTCTGTCATCCACCAAAATATCTAAGAGGCATCTTCTTATTGCGTAGCAGTTTTTAGGATCGCCCGATTCAAACTTGCATGCATTGAGTGCTTCATGAATATCATGTGCTCTATTCGAGTACTCCGCAAGTGAGCATGGAACTACTTTGTTGGAAAGACGGTGCCAAGCCAGAAGTTTCCAGAACTCTTTCCTTTGGACATATTGGAGATCGGGATATCTAGTTATTCCCGTGTCAGGGTCTACTTCCGGTTTGGCGGTCACAATAATGGTATTCTTTTTTGAATTTGATGGTCGATACATACTAGCTTCCGGAAGAGCGTGTAAATATAATTCCTCATTCATTTCCTATCTTAGGTCAGCAAGTGGGAAAAGTTTCGATGGTTGTGTTTTGATATATGTGGTACCTACACCAGGGTTTAGGAGTTTAGGCTTTTCTGAAATTTCTTCAGCAATGATTTTCCTCAGTTCCGCATCCTGGGTTGTTCTAAGATTATTCAAACTATTACTATGTCCTGGACATTCAAGTTGAATGTGTTCAAAGGTGCATTTTGTATTCTGTTGGCAGTATGGGCAGTTTTCAGTTAAGATTTTCCCCAGTTTAAATGAACGTGCTGGAGAGGATTGGAGACCCAGGAGTTCTCTCCTTCTAGAAGCAGTGAAAGCTTTAGGTGTGATTTTGGAAATGTCTTTAGTGGGGGTAATGTTATTCTCATTGAGCATCCTCAAGTACTTTTCTTGGGACTATAGTCTTCTCCAGTTATGATAGTGTGAGAGACGTTGAATTCTTCTTATGTGACTGCGAATATCACCTAAGATAGGGACCTCGAAAAAGAACAATGAAAAAGGTAGTTCCTCGGCGGGGTCGTAGCGTGAGATGTCTGAACAACCCCCTCTGAATGAGGCTCTTTTGGCAGTGCGGTCCACTCTGTCATGAACTTTGTCATTATTGTGACCCCTGATCCATTTGAGGATAATTTTACTGTGGTCTCCCTCACTATAGAAACCAAGTTCTTCTAGCAGTAGGCGGACAGCTTGCACATCTCTGCGATTGGCTTCACGTAATTTGTCACGGGCATTCATGGATCTGCCATCCTTTGTTACAGCAGATATTGCGGCCATGGAGTCAATGGCATGCACCATTGGAGTCATGGATTTGAGGAGCTTTTCTTTTTGTTCTGTGAGTAGAAATCGTAGTCCCGCAATTTCGGCAGATGTGCTACTAGGGTTTTGGATATCTTCTTTAATAAATAGTCCCGGTGCAGTGAAAGTTCTTGAGGGGGGGATATTCATCTTCCGAACTAATGGCATTCCGTTGTCGAAGTTTCTTATGGCATATGCTGCACCACTGCATGCTGACTTTTTACCAGCAAATAGGGAACCATCGCTTGCCATATCATAATCCTCTGTTTGTTTGTTCTTTCCAACAGGGGAAGTAGATTCTTCTTCTGAGTCACTAGGGCAACTGTATTCACTCTCTTCTTCCGCAGTTCTGTTTTTCATTCTGGCAATAATGGTCTCATACTGTCTGTCTGAGATGTAATCATAGTGTGAATTTATATCATTGACTTTAGCAAGAACGGAAGAGGGCGGGTCTGTATTGTCGTTATATTCGATAATGGATCCTGCTGGGATTAGGATGCAACCGTCATTAGTGATGCTATAATCGAAGTCATATTGAAGACTATTGGTGCCTTCGATTCTGACAAAGACATTGGAATTTATGGCACTGTTATTGTATTCTGTATATTGTATTGGCATGGTCTGTGAGTTGATATTAGTAATGTGGATAAGAGAGATAGAATCTCTGTCACCATTTCCTTTCCAGTGAAACTCACCCGTGTCCGGAGGTTCTATGGTGTCTCGGTACTGTTTCTTGACATATCTGGCCTGTGGGTCTAGATCTGCGGGGTTTTGAAGCATTTCTCTTTCAATTTCAGTCAGCCATCCAGGGGGTCTACTATTACCGTTCAACCTGAAAAAGCTTTTGCTCTCTTGCCAATTTTTTAGCATTCCACCGCAGGGGGACAGAAAAGATCCTGTGTGTTTAAGATTATATGTTTGGATTGCGGCGGTCACATTTCTTGACATGTAGAGTGATCTGGGAAGGGTGGTGACTAATGCGGTTTCACCAGCTTCATTTTCAGGGTAAATTTTTAGAATCGATAGCGTATCCAAGTTTGGCCATAATGTGGCCTGTACGCCTGAACCAGTTAAAACGTTTGTCTTTTGTGTGACTATATGTAGCATAGTGTGAGAAGGGGAAGCCCGAGATAGCATTATTACTCATTTCGTTGTTCATGTTGTGAATCATTATTTTAAGCCACAGGTTGCTGTTTCTACGATATAGTGAGATAAGGCAGGGGTCATTGATACGGTCAGTGTGGTTGTGTTGCCAATATTCGTGTTCATCTGCAGTACACAGGGTGTTCATGGTTTCAGTAACACATGATGCAGTTGCAATATCGAAAACACTATCAATACCGTACCCCCCCTGGCAGACTGCTGTCCCTACGGTCCTGGAAAACGTTAGTATGCTGATAACGACATGCTAAACGCGTGCTAACGACATGTTAACGAATTATAACGATGTATGCTAACGACATATTAACACAACGTTAGCATGCCGTTAGCATGTATGCTAACTGGAATTTATATGCTGACTACATGCTAACGACATACTACCGATATGTGCTAACGACACACTAACGCAACGTTAGCATGGCGTTAGCACGCTCTTAGTACGACATACTAACGGCATCATAACAGCATGTTAACGGCATACTACGGACATGCTAACAATGGCAAGCCAAGTGGTTTAGTATGCCAATATGATGTCCATAGCATTGCATTAGTATGTTTTTAGCATAATATGTCCATGCTAACGCAACCATCATAAACGCATACTAAAAACATGCTATGGACGTGCTACGCGGATACTAACACTGATATGATAACTTATGTTAGCATGTTCATATAGTGCCATTAGCATACTAACAAGTACATACTAAACGCATACTATCGACATGCTATTCACATCAAGGTAAGGTTTGCGCGGAGTCCAAAAATGCAAAAACTTTTCAAAAATCTTTTATTTGATAAATAGGTTGCCCATAGCACCCTGTACATATTGCGCACTTCAGGTATCAAATTGACCACGTTAATGAAAAGTTATGGTCGATACCGCTCGGTCACCCCCCCCATACTTAACCATACTTAAGCGCAAACTTAAATCGCTCGCATCTCAAAATCTAGATTTTGAAAAGTTTTTGCATTTTTGGACTCCGCGCAAACCTTACCTTGACATGTTAACGATACTAGACTAACGACATGCTATGGACGTACTACATACATACTAACGCCGATATGATAACTGATGTTAGCATGTGCATATAATGTCATTAGTATGCCTTTAGCATGCTATGCTCGTGCTAATGATTACGTACCAAACGCATACTATCGACATGCTATTGACATGCTAACGATACTACACTAACGACATACTAATGGCATGCTAACACCGGTGTTAGCATGCACGTACACGCATAACACACGCGTCATACGCGGGGAACAAAGTTGTGACCAGCATGCTCAACTAAGCAGGTTTGTACACAGGAAAGCAAGTAGTGAAGACTATTAGCAATACAAACTGAATAAAAAAAGGTATTAATACAGACCATGGTCGATAAAGACCTTGGCCAATGTTCAAGGATTCAAGTGTTCCTACTTTTTGCCACGAAAGGCTTTTTCAACCGCCCCTTTGCGGATGTAGGAGGCGTCAACTACTAGCGCCACCGGCTGCTTCTCCAGGACGGCGTCCTTTTTTCCGCGGAATGCGGCGTAAAAGAACTTTTCAAATGCCTTGGCCTCCTTGGAATCCTTCGTCTCCAAAAAGACCTCGGTTTTTTTTATGATTGTGTTCAAAGCACCATAGGCTTTCCCACCGAACTCGTCAACGCCGACGGTTCCGGTCCGGTGGTTCACTTTTTTCACCTGAGGAAAAACACTATTCAAGTTAATTGGCAAGCAAGAAAAAACAAGGGAAACCGTATCGCTGTAATAACATGCTATGAGCATACTAAAGACATGTTAAAGACGTACTAACTAATAAAAACTTACAGCGAGCAAGGGAAGAGTTTGCATACCTCTATGGCAAGGAAGAGGGGGGGGAGCTTGAGGGCCTTGGGGTCCTCCCAGTGCCCGACCGTCGCGGAGAGGTCACATGCGGTGACCTCTCCCGCGAGGAGCGGGACCTCCGCCTTGAGGGACCCACTCGAGGTGAAGTAGCAATCCTCACCAAGGGGGGGATCCACCTCCTCGTCGTCATCGGTTTTCCGGCAGAACACCCATACGTGTGTTCCAACCGGGTACCTCTTCACGAGGTCGGCGTGATCCTCTTGGTCACTTTCAGAAGGCTCCCCCCCCTTCTCCTTTTTTCCATGCCTTGATCTTTTGGAGGGAGAGGCTACAACCGCTTGCTCCCCGCCCACCACCTCCTTGGTGGCCTCCTCCTTCTCCTCCTCCTCCTCCTCAGCCACAGTATGGCTGAGTTGCTTGACCCAATGGTCTAAAAGATAATCGCCTGCAAAAAAGTATTGACATATTCAGGTAGATATTACGTCGCTAATATGCTATAAACGTGATATGCCATACTATGCACGTGCTAACGCGGACGTGCAGCACGAAAGGTGAACCCTATGTTATGACAGACGCAGTATGATAAAGTAGTGATAACGTAGTGCTAAGACAGTCCTAAGCGTTGCAAGAGGCAAGAAACTTACGTGCTTCCAGCAGCGTACCCTTGCCTTCCTCCCAATCCTTGGGAAGAGACAGGGTCTCGATCCCTGCTGCTTTGAAGGCGGCGATTTTCGCCTTCTCAGTGGGCTCCGATATTTTTAGCCCTTCCGCCCCGTCGACCTTGGAATACGGGTGGTTGGGACACGGCTTGTGTACCCATTCCTTCCCCTCCTTCAACCATCGCCCATATTTCCACGCGGTGCGGAAGTTATTTATGTCCGCGCGGACTTTGCCTTGAATGTATGGAACGATTGTGGGGTCGGAGGCGGGATCGAAACCCGCCTCCTTCGCGATAGTGGGGACCAACTTTGGGTAGAGGTCGGGTTGGCCCCCCACTAGGACCACCGGATTCCAATCCTTCGTGGCCACTGCGCGCGCAAAGGAAGAACAACAAGTTAATTAACGAATAACCCACAAGAAAACAAGAAAAACGTGACTACAAGCGAGGTGCGTTCCTCAATGGGCGGGTCTATACCGATCACTTTCCTAATTGCGGTCCGCACCGCCCGCTCGTGGGGTTGGACGATCCCACGGACGCGCGTGACCGCTCCTTCTCTCCCCTTCCTTTTTTTGGTGGAGGCCAATCGTTTGAAGTTCCCCGCAGGTTTTGCGGCTTTGGCGGGGGCGGCCGCGCAATCGGGTGCGGAGTCTTTCGCCCTATGCCATGTTACATATTGGAGCAACCCCGCAAGGGATTGCTCCTCCCCCATGCTTTCGCATAGGTCTTCGTATGCCTCGCGCTCATCTTTGGTTGGGTGACTCATTTTTTCTTTGTACCTAAAGGTGTTGGTGTGGTGTTCGTAAAGGTGTAGGTGTTGGTGTTAGGTGTTGTACCTAAAGGGCTGCGCTGGAAGAACGAACTGTACGGAACTGTACGAACTTGTTGTACGAACTTAGAGAGGAGTCCTTGGCGGCGTTAAGGTGCGTATAGTGCGACAGTAGCATGTACTTAGCACTAGCCGTTTGCGTGTTTAGACGTCTATGGCACACTAGCCGATATCGTCTATAGCACATAGCCGTTTGCGTGTTCGGAATTTTGAATTCCGATGTCTTTCTACTGTGCGATTTTGACCATCGCTGATCGTATCGTAATCTTCAATTCTGCATCACCTACACCGATGTCACGACGTCACGCTCAATTTCTTTTTTTAATTTTCGCCAAGCCCTTCACTCGCGTCATCGTCTATCCTCATCGATCGATTCACTATCGTCATCGTCTCAGAATGCCCATCGTTATGGTCACGTGGTCGAGTGGACATGATGTGTGCTTTTGCGCGTGAGGCGCACTGGATCGATGCCCCCTGAAAATTTTTAATTTATGTTGGTTTGGCTTTAGCGTGATAGGGAAATTTGTGAAAACATTCTCCCCCCACATTATGTTAGCATGTCGTCAGCATGTCGTTATCACATCATGTGTTAACGACATGCTAACCGCATGCAAAAGACATACTAAAGAAGCGAATCTGTTAGGGAATATTCCTCAGGCCTGTTAGCACGTCCGTGTTTAGCATGCCTTTAGCATGGTTTTCAGTCCGTAGGACGGCAGTAGCACGCCTGTAGCATGCCAGTAATATGTCCTTAGCACATGTGCTAACTGGAACGCCCATAGTTAAGGCCCATATATGCACGTGCTACCGACGTTCTACCGCCGTGCTAACGGCGTGCTAAGCTCAGACGTGATAACACATAATAGGAATATTCCTCAAAAGATTCTCCTGATAGCATGCCGTTAGCACGTCGTTAGAGGTCATATGTATATATAAATGTGTATAATTACTATGACCTCTAACGGCGTGCTAACGGCATGCTAACATAAGAATCTTTCCAGGAATATTCCTATTATGTGTTAGCACGTCTGAGCTTAGCACGCCGTTAGCACGGCGGTAACACGTGCATATATGGGCCTTAACTATGGGCGTTCCAGTTAGCACATGTGCTAAGGACATATTACTGGCATGCTACGGGCGTGCTACTGCCGTGCTACGGGCGTCCTACGGACTGAAAACCATGCTAAAGGCATGCTAAACACGGACGTGATAACACGCCGGAGGAATATTCCCTAACATATTCGCTTCTTTAGTATGTCTTTAGCATGCGATGTTCCAGTTAGCACACGTTCTAAGGACATATTACGGCCGTGCTACGGCCATGCTACTGCCGTGCTACGGGCGTGCTACAGGCGTGTAACGGGCGTGTTGCCGGCGTGCTACGAGACAGTTTAGCATGCTACAAGCATGATAAACTCGGAAATTATGACACATCTGAAGAAGATTCCTCAAAAGAATCTATTCCGTAGCATGTCGTTAGCCTGTTATGCTCATCCTAGTGACGTGTTACCTAACGAAGGTCTTTCGGACCTCCTATACTCCAATTACTATGAAGGTA
>LGRX02011133.1:0-19826 GCA_001247695.2 Cymbomonas tetramitiformis
CGTGGTGTCCACAGGTGCTCGCACTGCAAGGCTAGCTACCATAACGTGTGCATGGTAGCCAAAGGCATTGAAGAGGTGAACAATTGTGGTAGGCCGGAGTGCATGGCGAAGCGCACGGTCTACCCAACCTCCCAAGCCGAGAGAGACGCTGTGAACCTCGCAAAACATGGTGCCATGCTGCTGGAAGGCGCGCTCGAGAACAGTTTGCCGTTGCTTGCGGTGCCGTCGGCGCGGCCCCCGCCCCTTGTTCAAGCGGCCACACCCGAGGGCGTTCGGGTGGGTGTAGAGGGGCCGTCGGGAGGGGCGGCGCAACCCGCGCATGCTCCCGCCCCCACCAGCACGGAGGTGCCCGCACCCGACACCGCAGGGCTGGTAGTGAACGCGCCGTCGGGAGGGACGGCTCAGCCCGCGGATGCTCCCGCCCCCACGAGCACGGAGGTGCCCGCACCCAAGACCGCGGGGGTGGTACCGGACGCGCCGTCGGGATCGGCGGAGCAACCCGCGGACACTCCGGCACCTGCCTTGTCCATGCTCTCGGAGTTCTCGGCATCGGCTCCCCCACCCCTTGAAGCGGCCACACCCGAGGGCGTTCGCGGGGGTGGAGAGGAGCCGTCGGGAGGGACGGAGCAACCCGCGCATGCTCCCGCCCCCACCAGCACGGAGGTGCCCGCACCCGACACCGCAGGGCTGGTAGTGAACGCGCCGTCGGGAGGGACGGCTCAACCCGCGGATGCTCCCGCCCCCACGAGCACGGAGGTGCCCGCACCCAAGACCGCGGGGGTGGTACCGGACGCGCCGTCGGGATCGGCGGAGCAACCCGCGGGGGGTGTAGAGGAGCCGTCGGGAGCGGCGGCTCAACCCGCGGATGCTCCCGCCCCCACGAGCACGGAGGTGCCCGCACCCGAGACCGCGGGGGTGGTACCGGACGCGCCGTTGGGATCGGCGGAGCAACCCACGAACACTCCCGCACAGGCATTGCCCGTAGGTGGCCATCAGCGGAAGCCTCGGTGGGAGGACCTGGATCTGCCGCAACGTGTTCACTCGTACAACAAGTACATTAACTTTAGGCCGCGGTATGTGTATGGCGACGGCTTTGGTGGGAAGGAGGGATACGCCGAGAAATCGAACGGGAAATTCTCGTACGGCGGAGTGGTGTTTCACCAGGGTCACTCGGGGGGGTATGTGGTAGGCTCAATCCTGCACATAAAGAATAAAGGGTGGTTTGTCCATTGCGGGGGGCCAATCGATGGGCCGAACGCCGACCCGGAGATGTTTCACACCTTCCGCATGAACAAGCTGAACGTGGGCGTAACGGACAAAGCCCGAGGGGAGGCTTACTTCCGTGACAACGAGCAGATCGACAAAGTGTTCCAGGTCCTCCGGAAGTTCGTGCCTCAACAGATTGCCGTGGAAAAAACGAAGGGCTTCCAGGAGGGCGTGTCCGTGACGGCCCCGTTGAGGCAGGTCAATACGGCGGACCGGGTGGAGTTAGGACCCAGCGTTACCCGTGACGACTACCTCTTCGTCGACAAGGACGCAGCATCCGTTGCCCCTAGCCGTGGGGGCGCGGGTTCCGAGGGGGATACGGTCACGGAGGATGCTGCACCGCCTGAGACAATTGCGTCTCAGGCGGTGAAAGGAAGGAAGCGCATGAGGTCGGATTTGGCTGACGGCCACACCTTGCAGAAGCGGGTTGCCGCGCCTGCGCACCTGGCCGTTCCACACCGAAGGGGGAGCCAAGCACCGAGCGACGTGTCGGGTAGGGCACTTGATGCTGGCACGGGGAAAGGCACGGGGAAAGCTGGAGGTGGTCGTTCTCGAGGCCGGAGGTCAAGTGTCGGCAGTGGGGTGCTGTCACTATCACAGGCGGCGCAGGTGTATGTAGAGGAAGGAAGAAGTGGACCTGTGCAGGTGGGCGTGACGAGTGAACAGCTGGAGGAGCTGTTGAGGAAGCAGGGAGAGGAGTTTGGTCGGAGCTTGGAAGCGTTGGAGCAGAGACAGCAGAGCGCACTGGACCGGCGCTTAGAGCTGGAGCGCGCTAGTTTGGAGACGCTCCTGCCGCAAGTGCCGGCCTCCGAGGAACCGCGTCCGGCACCTGTGGCGTCGGCGACGCCCACGGCGGAGCAAGGGACGGAGGGTGAGATCTCAGGTCTGGAAGCAGTTCGTCAGGGCGTCCCGCAGGCCCAGCAGCAGGAGGAACTCCTCCTGGCCCAGCACCTGCAGCAACTCCCACAGTCACAGGCTCAGGTGCATCAGGTGCTGCAGCCCCAGCAGTTTCAGCAGGTGCTGCCGCCTCAGCAGCTTCAACAGCCGCAGCAGCCCTTGCAGCTGCAGCAACTCCCGCAGCCCCCGTCTCAGCTTCAACAGGTGCTGCCGCCTCAGCAGCTGCAACAACCGCAGCAGCCCTTGCAGCTGCAGCAACTCCCGCAGCCCCAGTCTCAGCTTCAACAGGTGCTGCCGCCCCAGCAGCTGCAACAGCCGCAGCAGCCCCTGCAGCTGCAGCAACTCTCGCAGCCCCTGCAGCTGCCGCAACTCTCGCAGCCCCAGTCTCAGCTTCAACAGGTGCAGCTACCCCAGCAGCTTCAACAGATGCAGCAGCTCCAGCAGCTTCAACCGTTGCAGCAGCCCCAACAGCTTCAACCGGTGCAGCAGCCTCAGCAGCTTCAACAGCTGCAAGAACTCCAGCAGCTTCAACAGCTGCAACAACTTCAGCAGCTCCAGCAGCTCTCGCAGCTTCAGCAATCCTACCAGCTGCAACCACAATTGCTCGCGCAACCCCAGCTATTCGCGCAACCCCAGCTATTCGCGCAACCGCCGCAGCTGCTCGCGCAACCCCAGCTGCTCGCGCAACCGCAGGTGCTCGCCCAACCACAGCAGCTCGCCCAACCAGCACAGCAGCTTTTCACCCTGACCGCGGATCAATTGCAGGACCTTGCTCGTGGGGCTTCACGCTCACGTGTTTCCTTGGAAGAGCTGTTCGACAGGCGCTAGCTTAGAAATCGTTTGCCTAACTAAAAGTGCTATTTGAGCTGTCCCGAGAGCCGCATCTTGGTGCTTCGTGCTACAGTAAGCTGCAATTTTGGCATAACTCTAATAACCTGACACTACGGTAAATATGTCACTTGCAAGTATTCATACATTAGATTGTGTATGAACATTGGAATATAAGCATGGAAATGCACTTGCATATTGAATTGCTCTTTATTTTCAAAACATCGGCCGTGTGCATGACACGGCAACCATCCTGATATTTGCAGTGAACAAATTGGTCCCGCGCGGCTCCTGCAAAACCCAAAATATTAAAATATTGCATTATTTTGTTTCTACGAACCTTCTCCGATGTTCTCCAAAAATATTAAATCATACAATATAATTTCCCGCTTGTTATTGGCCTTGTAGCGACACATTCATATGCCGCGCATGCATGCCAAGTGCAAAATTCGATTTCCTGCCGTTTGCAGTGACCAAAATGGCCCCGCACGACTACTCCAAAACCCTAAACGTCAAAATTCATATTTTTGAGTTTGTCCAAACCTTCTCCAAACTTCTCCAAAAATATCAAACCGTGTAATATCATCATTTCCCGAAATTGTGCACTTTATAGCGGACCCCGCACACGCCGAACCCCCTCTCACAACTAATATTTCACCCACACCACCCCGCCAGCAACCCTAAAACCCTAGAATATTGGACATGCAACCTTTTACTGCCTTCTACTATCATGTTGCACCTTCCCAAACCTTGTAATGGCCTTTTATAAACTTATTAATGTGTCGCGCAAGCATTCCATGTGCACAACTTGATTCCCTTGTATTTGCAGTAAACGAAATGGCCCCGCACGGCTACTCCAAAACCCGAAATGTCAAAATTTTACATTTTTGAGTTTGTCCAAACCTTCTCCAAACTTCTCCAACCTTCTAACACTTCTAAATGTCATTTTTTCGAAAATTCGTCAAATTATGCATAAACGTACCACCCACACGTGCCACATGCCTGAAGGGCACCAAAGAGAAGGAGGATCTGTTGATAGCCAAGCCGCAGACCACCGAGCAGGACGGCCTCGCTTACGTGAAGAGCTGTCGTCGCAGGGAGGCAGCGCTCAACACCGGCAAGAGGGTGGAGGACCCCGTCGTCAGGCAGGACATCGAGGAGTGCATCAAGGGCCTGCGGATCAAAGAATACCGAGATCGCGTGTCCGAGCAGCTACGCGTCAGCCATCCTGCCCCCAACAAGGTCACATGGGAGGACCTGGAGGTAATCGTGGAGGTGCAGGACAAGCTGAAGAACGATGCGGAGGCTTGGGCTCTCACACTGCAGCAGGAGCTGGTTCGCAGACTCAACTGCGTGTACTCTTGCTACGAGGCCAGGCAGCTGGGGCTTGACCTGGCTGCGCTCGTATCAGCCATGAGGCGCTCGGGTTCTGCCTCCAAGACTGGGGACAGACGCAGGGACCCCAAGAAGAAAAAGCAAGCACAGCATGGTGGCGACGACGCCAAGAAGCCTTCGAGGGAGGTGAACAATGCTGAGCGTCAGAAGCCTACCTACGGCAAGGTGCCACCACCTGATGCTTCAAAGAAATTCCAGTGTGATTGGTGCTTCACACGCTTGCCCCACTCTCCAGAGCGCTGCTACACGGGGTGCCGTGAGGCCCGTGTGCCTCCGAACTTCCATAAGGACAGGCAGAACTCCAAGTGGCCGGATGAGGTCAAGAATGCACAGATGCGTGCTTATAACATCGCGCACCGCTTCGAGAACCACAAGATGGGGATCACCACCAAGGAGTGGCTTAAGCTCCCAGAGGCCAAGCAGAAGCAGCCGCAGCAGCAGCAGCAGCAGCAAGTGGCGGTCAGTGCCGAGGTTAAGGAGAAGCTCGCTGCAGAATTGACAGGTCTCCAGACAGGGGCACCTCCAAAGGGTGACAAGGGCGCCGATGCACAGGCCCGGTCAGAGGTCAGCGATGCGGAGACTGAGTACGACTCCCACTTCAACCAACAGGCTGAATACGAGGAGGATGAGAAGGACTGCCCTGCTGATGATGGGCTGGAAGATAGTCATGATGTCGGCATCGGTCACGCACCGAGTCTCCAGGCCAGTGCCGCTGTCGCCTTGGGCAGCACCCAGAAGATGCAGAGCTTCCAGGTCAAGACGCCGGAGGAGTTCGACAGGGCCGCTCAGGTGCCCAGAGCCGTTCCTCCCAACGTCCTCAGCAGGAAATTCCACCTGCTGGCATCCAATCTTCGCAGCTCCGTGCGCACTTGCTCGCAGATTGCGGCCATCCTGATATCCCAGCACGCCATCGACCTCCCGAAGGACATCGAGAACCTCTTGGCGCTGGAGGAGCTCATGGGCAACGGTCTGAATGATGCAACCAAGCAACCCACCGAGGTCAACGAGCATGAGCTGGAGGACACGCACGCCACAGTGACGCAAGGGGTAAGAGGAGAGGCAGATGGTGCAGAACACCGCGCGATCAAGGAGGTGCCATTGGACGAGATGCCCAACGGTGTGGTCGACAGCGCCGCCGCTCGATGTGCAGCCGCTGCCTGCGTGGACGACCTGGGGGTGGTTGACTTCAGCGACCATGGACATGTACGAGCTGGCACCATCAAGACCCTCGCCTACGACGCGCTGAGGGCAAAGATGAAGCAGCACCTGACCGACGAGCAGGTGTTACTGATGACTCAGGTGCAGCCCATCTGCAAGTTGCGGAATGCCACCCTGTATGAGGGACTGGCGTTGGTGTCATCTGGTGGTGAGCTTATGCTATACCGGGCGATCCTCATGGACACCGGCGCCAACTGCAACATCATCTCCATCGCTGTCGTGAGGCGGCTGGGCCTCACGGTGTATGAGGCCAGCACCGGCGCCAAGGTCACCAGGTGTGACAACAGCCCCACGAAGTTCACGCATTACTGCTACGTGGACGTCATACTGGCTGCGGGCACGCCACACATGACGCTTCACCGGCTATACGCCTTCGTGACCTTCGAGCCCGAGAACTCTTGGGACCTGCTGATAGGCACCGGGCCACTGAAGAACTCCCTGATGATCGACATCAAGCTTGGAAGTTGCGTGGCCGTGTCGCATGCGCCGACGATTTTGGGCATGGACGCTCAGGTGGTTCTTCCGTTGGTTGACATGACACCACCCAGGCGTCCTCACCAGCCCAGGCGGGTGGACCCAGTGGTGTGTTTGCAGTCGGAGATCTTTGGGCAGGGGATGGAGTGCGAATGGCTAGGGCACCCACCTCTGAGCACGAGGGAGGAGAGGTTTGCTGCCTCTGGGATTCAGTCTGAGCACATCTATGACGGCTACGATTCACCAGTGGGGTCACCAGCGTCTTCGCCAAGGCCTCCTGCTGAGCTCCCTAGACCCCGAGTCGCCACACGCGCGGAGATCGAGGAGAGGTGTCGCAGTCACACATGTTCTCTTGAAGGTGGTCGAAGGAGCGACCTGGCGTTACTGGCGCCCGCCGCACGGGCAGTGTCGGAGCGCATGCTCGCACAACTCTACGCAGAACCGAACCCCTGGGAGGGTGGACGCGCGAGGTAGGTCACTGAGGACCAGGTGGCTGGGGGTCGTCCGCCTCTGGATGTCCCTCTTGACCACAACTGGGCGGATCAGAGACTGTACCTGGACCGGCACCATATTGCACGTCTTTGCCGCATCCTTCAAGACCTTCCCAAGGACATGCCAGCCAGACCTTCCCAAGAACATGTCTGCGTGGAGTTCGTCCGTTGTCTCGAGCAGCAGTGGGTGACGGTGGACCAGCTGATGCCCCCTAACTGGCTGTATGTGGACCAGAAGCTGGATCACGATGAGGAGAAGGACCGCTGGGTGCTCAAGGGGAGCTATATGACACACGTGCCGTCCTCTGCCAACAAGCAGGACGTCGTCAAGCCCAGGGAGCAAGGCAGAGCGCTCGACAGCCTCAACCCAATCCAGCGACTGCAGAACACGCTCCAGGAGTTGTTCAAATACCCCAGTGGTGAGGTCGCTGGCACCCTCATGTGGGATCTGAAGGAGCGTGTCCTCTGTGTACAACCGAGCGCAGCCACGCAGTACCTCGAGCTGATGCGCTGCACGCTGGATCATGCACTCGTGTACAACAGTGAGGAGTTGCTGGACGAGCTTCAACTCCCTCACTGGTACGAGAGCACTGGTGTCTGGACGTACCAGCTGCTCAGGTACCTTTGCCCGGTGGACATGGAGTCCCTCTCGGTTGGCATCCTCCGACAGTACAATCAACATGGCAGCGAGGGGCCGCCTCTGGAGCTCGTCTCCCTGGGTTCGAGCACCAAGTACTACCCGGTGGGGGATGGTCTTGGGGGACCTGGCAGGGTGTTCTCCGAGAATGCCGCTGCCCAGGAGTACGTGCGCCTGGGGGAAATGAGGAAAATGCTCAAGGCGGTCAACACCAGGCAGCAGGGCCACAATGCACTCGAGGCAGATGCAGAGCGTAGGCCGCCACCGCCCAACAACATGGTCAACACGAGGCTCACGAAGCGAGCCCCTGCGCGGCCACCTGCTCCTGCCGCAGCCGCAGGACCATCCCGGGCTGTCGCAGGGCCATCTCAAGCCAGGTCCAGCAGCCGCTCGCCACCACGCTTGTCGCACGTCGCACGACCATCTCAAGCTGTCGCGGGGCCATCTCGAGCCAGGTCCAGCGGCCGCTCGCCACCGCACTTGTCGCACATCGCGCACTGCCGTACGCCGTCGCCATCATCCAGCAGCCATGGGCCCGAGGACTTGGTGTCACCTCGGTTCGTTTGCGCCACCGCGGCTTGTCCGTCAGATCCTGCTGACAGCCTTCCTCGCGGGAGGTCGCCCCCTGCATCGCCCGCCTTGACCAACGCTGGCTCATGGGCAAACTCGATCCGTGTCACACGTGATTCCCGATCACCTTCTTCGGGGGGCCCGCCTCCTACGCCTCCGAGTCCACCGCGGGCGAGTCGCCTGCCTCGGTCCCCTGCGAGGGCGCCTCCATCTCCAGTGGGGTCAGATTGGGATGCCGCACGAATGGCCACCACATCCGCCAGTTCAGTGTGCAGATTTCTGTCCGTGGAGGAGGTGAGCGCCTTGAAGGACCGCCGCAACCTTACTGTCTTTATGATACGGTTTGGCGTGACGTTCTTTGACCGGTGCAGGGGCCAGCGAGTCATGTACCAGCTTGGCGTATGCAACCAGGAGCGGGGTCTCAGGCTGCGGAGACATCCGGGTATCACCAGCAAGGTCGAAAAGCAGCATAACAAGACCATCGCGTGCGGGAACCGTGGCTGGCGTCTCCCTCTTGGGGGACAGACAACGTCTTCCAACCTCCTGGAGGCCATGATTTCAGCCTACGCTGATCTGTCTCACCGTGGCTCAGGGCACAAGTTGCCAGGGGGGTCATGCGAGGAACATTGCGTACTCGCTGTGTACCTACGTGGAGATTGGGGCGGCACACGTGCTGCGCTGCATGGCGCACCCAAATGCCACACCCGTGTACTACATCTTCATGGAGGACGCGCGATGTCTTACTTGGCACGCTGAGTTCACGAACGAGTATTTCGCGCAGGACGACCGGAAGTTCACAGGCTTGCAGTGGGGAACCAGGGAATCGGCCGCGCCGTGGTTGCTGCCAGCCCTGGGGGCCTTGGAGGCGCTTCGTCTCCCGCCGCCGCCGCCGTCGCCACCCGCCCATCAGGCTCTCGTGGCCGAGAGATCCGAGCACGTGGATACGGCCTGGCGAAGGAATGTGCACGAGGTTCGCGACCCCCCTGCACGTCATCAGGGCCAGCCTTCTGGCCGAACGTCTGAGCGTCAGCCGGGCGCGGGCGGTGCTGCGCGCTCATCTGCCCCTTCTGTCGATCGCCATGGGACTGCTACCCATGTCGTCCATGCGCCAAGGGCGTCTAGGGTGCCGGCCGGTCTTACCTCGCGGTGTCCTCCTTCTCCGGCTGTTTCGATATGCAGCGAAGTGACGGAGGCGTTCGAGCGCCATACAGACGAGCAACGTGAGGCGCAGAGACAGACGCATTTTCATCAGGGCTCCCCGGGCACAGCGGGCGGGTGGCCCTGGTGAGCAACCAACGCTGTGGCCGTGGGCTGCCTGCACAGGCGGTCCACTTGAGGCCAGGTGTCCTGCGGGCGTGTATCTCGTTTGCGGGCAGTGCAGTGGTTTGGTGGTGGCTGGGACGCGGTCCCATTCCCGTGGTCGCCGTGTGGGCGATGTGGGAGGCAATGGCTGGGCACTTGTCGTGGTGCCCTTTTCGAGTTTGGTGGAGGCGCTGCGTGGCCTCGTTTTTGCGCCAGCTGCCAGTATGGTGGTCGGCTGCTCGACGTTATCCCCTTCGTGCATCTTACGACATCTGGATCTTATGGGCTCTCGCCTGCGTTTGGTACGTTGGGCTGCTTATCGTGCGCGCCACGGGCATCTATGCTGGCGTGCACCGTGTGCGTGCAGGGGGTTGGATGGTGGTGCCCCTTCGGGGGGTGGTCGTTTCCTTGGCATACTGGTCACAGTGTGCGGCCGCCCTCCTCCTCGTGGTCCTCGCTTGGCTTTGGGTTTGTACCAGCATTTACGCTGAGGACGTGGCGTGCCACGCCTCCTGTATCGTACACGACCCGCTGGACGCAGGTCACATTCGACGTGGCCGTGGATGGGCCATTCCGTCCCTGCGTTGGTCCCAAGTCTTCTTGTTGGGCCGCGTGCGCCTGCCCGCTCTGCCGGCCAGGTTGGACAAGCCTCGCTTCGCGGCGCGCTGGACGCAGCTTCGACGCAATCTCCGTCTCCACCGCATCGCACAAGCCGCCTACATGGCGCTTGTCCTTGCAGTCGTGGTCTTCACCGCCGCTGGTGGGAGTACTCGCTTGGCGCACGGGGGGTGGAGAGTATTGGCGTGCTTCTTCGCTTCGAACTCGCCGGTAGCCGCAGTGCATTTCAATCGAATTTTGCGATTTTTTCTGCTTTTGTGCGGAATCTTGTGGGTCGCTGGCAAGCTGACCGAGTGTGTGCCTACGTATGATGTCACGTCACCCACACGCAGCGCCTGGGGTTCGTCCCCCTGCACTTCTTGGGAGGCTCAGCAATCCTCAAGGCAATGGGAGCCGGGCTGGGTGGCCAACGTCGCGGAGCAGGATGAGGTCTTGCCGTACACCGTGCTGGACGAGCTTCAACCTCTAGGCGACACGACAGTGACCAAGGACGAGGCAGCGTGGCTCGACACTGAGCTCAATGCCACGTTTGGAGGACATCCTGACTTCAAGGAGGAGCACTGGGAGGAAATGCGGAATGTTCTTCGCAGGTGCAAGACCACCTTTGCCAACAGTCCTCACGATCTGACAGGCTACAAGGGCAAGGCGGAGCACAACACGTTCTCCATTCCTTTTGTAGACGAATCCAAGGCCGCCTACCAGAGACCCAGGAAGTACAGTCCGGGCGAGCAGGAAATCATCGATATTCATTGCAAGGAACTTTTGGAGTATGGCTTCATAGAGCCAGCAGCCAAGCATTGCAGGCATGCGAGCAACGTGGTCGTGGCTGGCAAGAAAGATCATGAGACTGGCCTGTGGACCCAGACGAGGTTCTGCGTGGACCTCAGGGGTGTCAATCGGCACTCCCTCAAAGACAATACGCTGCCACATCGACCAGAGGAGCTCTACCAGAAGGTGGCGAAGGCCAAGTTCAAGACCACGCTGGATGCCACCAAAGCCTTCCACCAGATTCCCATGGCCACGGAAGAGGACAGGAGCAAGACGGCGTTTTGGTGGAAGAATCAGCTGTACCAGTACACCTCGATGCCTTTTGGTGCAGCTGGAGCTACTTCTGCATTCGTGAGAATCATGGACTACGAGTTACGTCACTTGCAGCATTGTACGGTGGCATACGTCGACGACGTAGTGGTCTACACGGATTCCACGCCTGAGCAGCATTTGAAGGACGTTGAGGACGTACTGCGCACCTTGGGGGACGCTGGCATCCGTTTGCATGCAGGCAAGAGTACCTTTGGTGCAGCCACGGTGGACTTTCTGGGCTATCGCATTGGTCACAACTCCATTGGCGCGCAAGAAGCTAAATGTAAGGCCATCCAGGAGCTTCCAAGCCCCCAGGACAAGACTGGGCTCCGCTCGATCTTGGGCATGATGAACTACTACAAGGGCTTGGTGGGTGAGCCAGGGGGGGCAAACTACTCTGAGATGGCCCGCCCTCTCAATGACCTGCTCAAGAAGGAGGTCACTGACATCAAGGGAGCCTGGGGGAAGGAGCAAGATCAAGCACTTCAAGAACTGAAGGATGCTCTCTGTTCTGGGAGGTGCCTGAGGCCTATCGATTATGACAGAGCCCTTATCGATTGTACACCGATTGGAGCACCTATGGCATTGGCGCAGTGCTGGGCCAGAAGGACGATGATGGGAAGGAGTACATTTGTATGGCAATCAGCCGATCCCTGAGTAAAACGGAGAGACAGTACGCCAGCTTCAAGGGGGAGATGCTCGCAGTGGTATGGACAGTGCGCACACTGAGGCAGTACTTGCATGGAGTTCACTTCACTTTGGTGACCGACCACTCACCGCTCACCACCCTGATGGAGAAGGCCGATCTCCAAGGGCAACACCTACGCTGGGCAATCAGTTTGCAGGAGTTCGACTTCACTGTGAAGTATCGTCCAGGCGCCAAGAACAGCAACGCTGACGTGCCGTCTCGCTACCCACTGCCGTCCACGACAGATGAGACTGGAGCGAGGCATGAGAGGGAGAAGGTGACTGCGTTACACGCAGGCGTGGGGGAAGTTCACACGAAGGACTTCTGTGACCACTTGTGCTTTATGTTGGCTGGGGATGCTTTCCCAGGGGAAGAGGCCACGCCAGAGGTGCAGGTTGCCAACTACTGCAGGATGGCTGCCATGGAGCAGCTGGGCACGGGACCAGTGCATCGTTTGTTCGACTTGCACTACCGCGAGGAGTTGGAATGCAATCATGGGGACATGTTTGACACTGACTTACCTGAGCTGGTGACCGACTCTGGAAGGCTAGCCAGAGCAGCTTGGAAGGCGCTGAGCCTGGTGAGGCCTACGCGAGGCACGCACGGCGAGGGAAGAACACACTATTGGATGAAAATGACATTATCATATGTCATTTTTGGATTTATATATATTTCATAAAAATCAGGGTTTAGTGATATTTATGCGCGAAATAGGGATACATAAAGGCAACACGGTAGAAAAGTGCAGGATGCGTACAATGAAAACACCGAAATATGCATATATGTATCATTCTTTATTCAAATGTTTACGAGTAGAGTACTTTTCACCCTATACCGTCGAGGCATGACTGATACTATCAGTCAGGGCGGTCGACAAATCCTACTATTTTATTCATCATTCTCATCTTCCTCATCTTCATCATTCTCTTCTTCCTCAGAATCGGCAGTGGCTGCTTCCTTCCCCTTCGCCGTCGGTTCGCTCTTCGATTTGGGCTTCAACTCGGCATGCTGATCGGGCTCGTTGTCGAAATTGATCAGCCGTTGCTGCGCAGAGCTGACCATGAACTGGTCGTGGTCGAAGCCGATCGCGTTCATACCACACCTCATGGCGGCCATGGACGTCGAGCCGACGCCGCAGCAAGCGTCGAGAATCCAGTTGAGTGGATGGCCGTTCTCATCCATCTTTCCCGGATTGTCACCGAGCACGCGCAAGGACCTAGGTGACTTGAATGAATCGGATGATTCCGATGAAGACGAAGCTTTTGATAATTGCGTAGCGGTAGCGGTAGCACCTGAAGTGGACGCGTAAAGCAAGACGGAAAAAAACATGTAAATAATATGTGTATAACGTGTATATAGATTCTGAGTCAAAAGTTCTTTGTGTTTTCACTCCTCCTAGATTTGGAAAAAGTGCATTTGACCTCAATTTTGTACCATAAAAACCATTAAATCTAATGCACAACCTGCACTTGCATGTTCTTGACTGTTAAAATGCGGCTTTTTAATCCTATCATGAGGTAAATAAGGCAATATCATTTTCACATGAGAATATCATTTTCATCGAATAGTGTGTTGAAGCCCTGCTGTGTACAGCAATGAGTACTTTGAAGGCGAGCGCATCTTGAAGCCTGAGAAGGTGGACACCAGGGTGCTGGGCAGGCGGTTCTTCTCGCAAGCTCGGGAGGAAGGCGTGGTGTGTTACGAGCCATGTGGAGGCCTCTGTGCTGGCCTAGAGATGTTGCTCCGCAGTGGGATGAAGGTGGATCGCTACCTGTATCAGGACATATCCCCGAGCAGTCGAACAGTTGCCAGGGCCAGGTGCACGGCGTTGCTAAGACGATATCCTGACCTCATTTCGCCCCGTGCAATAGAGTTTGGGGCTCTACCCCAAGATCTGCACGACACCACCAGTGCCGACTTCATACGAGCAGGAGCTCTTCAAGGACGCCGGTGGGTCATGGTATGTGGGTTCCCATGCCAGGATCTCTCTCCTGCTGGAACACTCACAGGCCTGGATGGCAGGCACAGCAAATTATTTTATGAAGTGGTCAGGCTTCTGTCCACACTCCAGCAGCTGCAGCAGCAGAGGCCTCCAGGCTATATCCTGGAGAACGTTTCTCCGTTGTCACACAGACCTGGAACCAAGATCAGGGACGAGGTGTTCCCGTACATTGCCAACGTCATTGGCCGACCAGTGTCCTTTGATGCAGCACAAGCAGGCGCTTACGCACACCGATTGCGAGCGTATTGGAGCAACTTGTTCCAGAGCCACCAGTTTCGCTCCGTCATGAGCAAGGTGGTGAGACCAGAGGGACGAATCGTATCGTCAATCATATGCAAGGGCTGGCATCCCAGGCCAGTGATAATGGCTACTGCCCGACAGTCCTTGTGAAAGGACTGGAATCTCGTGCAGTCCTATCACAAGGACCGGACGCGCGGGAATTTTTTGAACCATCCTCTTGATGCTCCTAGTGCCTATCCTCCGGATTGTAGTCTCATTGGGACCTAAACTGAGTACCCCTTTGCCCGCTTGCCTAAACAATGTCGCAATTTCATGCTACGTTATCAACATTAAGCATGGGTAGCGTTAAAAATCACTAAATTCCAACCACACCACAGTGATAGTTTCGGATTTTGTATACCCAGGCAACTTCAACCGATATTTTGAGGGCGAAGATGACCTCCGATCATTTTTTGACAAGACACTGCAGAAAGAGCAGCTCGCGAACTTGACAACATGGGTCTCCGAATTTTCACAGGACCTTCGTGGAGGTAGCTAGCGTGAGAAACATTTCGGTCCTTGTGGTAGGACTGGCCTTTTTATTTAATTTGAATTAATTTTACCCCCACCTCTTCAGCCCTCACAAGTGCATACCCATATCAAGTATATCACCCGGCACATGTTTTTAATAAATATTTGAGCACCCAAGGATGATCTTTAAGCACTCAAACATCAACTACATCGAAAAATCGTGGCGGCTAGCCCCCTTTTACTTCGGTCCTTGTGGTAGGACTGGAGCGTCGGGCAGTAGCCAATAAGGACAGACCGCGCGCCTCACTACGTGGTGAACGTGGTGGGAGAACCATTGAGGGCACTTCCCACCATCATGGCGACGCAAGGGTCAAGAGCGTTCAGAAGAGCGAGAATGGGCACCGTGGTGCGCAACCAGGACGATGAAGACGCCGAGGAAGAATCTCGAGAGGTGAACCTCGATGAGAAGGCGCGAGCCATGGGCTACAACGCAAGTGAGCTACGCATGGCCGATGGCCTGAACGACGTAGAATTGGCAAGCATTCTGGGCCTGGCCATGGATCGCAGGGCAATGGAGCTGCTGATGGCGGTCGCAGAAGCGAGCAGGAAGGGGCTCCCTCATAGCGAGGAATCCCCAGAGGCAGAGAATTCCCCAGGACAGCCCATCGCTGTAGACAACAACTGGGCAGGCCACGAGAGGTCGGACCTTAACCAGAGGCAAGCTTTGCTGGCGGAATGGGTTGAGAATTCGAATGCATATACTCAGCAGGTGGCGAAGACTATGACCCACCGTGACTGGGAGGAGAAGCTGCGGGTAATGTGCTCGCAAGGGCAGAAAGGTGCAGAAAGAATTGGGGCCCAGCGACAGAAGGCTGGAACCAAGAAGAAGAAGAAGAAAGAGTGGCAGCTCTACACCATGGCGCAGTATCGCCAGAGGCATGAGAACCACTTCGTGAAGGAGGGCGCAACCCCAGCAGCGCGCGTGGATGTGACTGCCTGGAGTCCGCCTGCCAAAGATGCAGAGATGAGACTCCCCAGGTTGGCGTGCACCACCAGATTCGAGGACCTGATGGCCAGCGTGGCCGAGCAGCAGGAAGACCGTGACAAGCATCGAGATGTACACGATGATGCATGGTGCCTCAGATGGTTGAAGTCCAATGGCAGAGTGAGGTTGCCAGAAGAGGAAGTTCGTCGAGTGAGGAGACGAGCAGCACGACATCGATGGGATGAGGCTACGGACGAGATCTACATGGTCACTCTGTCGGGCAAGGAGGTGAGAATACCTAAGCCTGCTGACCGTCTCGCGTTGGTTAAGGAATACCACTCCAGAACTGGACATTGGGGCATATTAAGACGGACGCAGCATCTTTTGTGGCAGCGCCATTGGTGGGCCGATTTGAAGAAAGACGTGGAGGCTGTGGTCACTCAGTGTGAGACCTGTCAGCGTGTGAAAACTCATTATGCGAGAGAGGAGGCGTGTTTATCCCCCCTCGAGATCGTGTCGTTCATGTATCGCTGGTCGCTGGATTTAGCATGGCCTTCGAGGAGAGAGACCAAGTCTGGCAACAACCGAGTGCTCATCATGACCGAGCACTACACCAGGTTCATAGTCTGCGTGCCCATTCCCGACAAGGAGGCGAGCACCATCGCAGCGGCATTTCGCAGTCATGTCCTGGCTGTTTTTGGTGCGCCAGCAGAGTGCTTGGTGGATGGAGGTAAGGAGTTCGAAGGCGAGTTCAAGCAGCTGTGCAGAGACTGCCTGATCGACCGACGAGTCACCTCACCAGACTCACCAGAAGGCAATGGGCTGACCGAGCGAGTGGTACGCACTATGAAGTTTTGCTTTAAGAAGCTTGCCTTGTAGAAGGGTCTCGATTATGAGTGGGATGAGCAGCTCTGGCCACTAGTGCTGAGCTATAATGCAGCACGCCAGGAGTCCACGGGGGTGGCGCCGTTCACCATGTTGTTTGCCCAAGAGGCGGTAGTGCCGCCTGATTTGAAACAGGCACCCAACATAGATTTTGGTGCTGAGGTCGAAGATGAGAAGGATGCCAGAGTCAAGGACCTCCACCGGAGAGCACAGGTGGTGAGGCGACTGATGGTACACGCTGGTTGCAGCCTGGAGGTCGCACAGCATCGCGATACACTACATTATGAAGGGAGAAGGGGTGGGGGCTATGAGCCTAGTCCACACCAGTTTAAGGTGGGAGATTTCGTCTACATCAGGCAGAAGCCTCGCAGCGGCATGGAAGTCGCGACCAAATCCGCCATCCTGAAGCTGGTCAAGATACAGCGAGATGGTGTGGTGGTACTTGAGGACGCCACCAAGTTAAGAGAGAAGAGCACCGTGCAGAGCATCGCGCCATGTCACCTACAGGTGAAGGACCAGTATGACTGCAGTGCAGCCGTTCCCAGCAAGCACCTAGCATGTGAAGTGTGCAGGAAGACTGATGGGGAAGCAGAGATGTTGTTGTGCGACGCATGCAACAGGGGGTACCACTTGTGGTGTCTGACCCCAGCACTGGACGGAGTACCAGAAGGCGAGTGGCTATGTCCCAGGTGCTCAGGCACGGGGATGCAAGCTGCCAACGCTGAGGTGCAGACCCAGAAAGACGAGAGCTCTGGTGTCCTAGAGGACAGACTGGGCATGAAGGAGCAGCAATTGAATGAGAAGCTGTCTGCGGAGATGCGCCTGTTGCCAGCAGACGTGGGTCCCCGTCGCGTGGTGAAGGGAGACAAATTTCAGCCATGGCACGCCATCTCATCAAGGGAGATGCTGTTGAAAGAGAAGGACATGTTCTTGGGCATGCCAGATCAGATTGATTGGGGAAGACAGGACAAGCTCTCTGAGGCCGTACAGATCTTCATGCCAGGGCACTGGAATGAGGGGCATCGTGGCTACTGCCCAGTGGTACTAGTCATAGTACCAGAATCGAATCTGGTACTATCACAAGTACCAAAACGCTAGAATTTTTTTTGATGTCCTCCTCCATCCTGATGGTGATATCCATGATATACCATTTGTCACAAACCACGGCTTATCGTGTACCTCAGCCGGGTTGTGACACTTGCTGTAGCAGTCTCTGTGACGAACGTATGACACGCGCAGTACGATACGCGCGAGGAGTTATGACAGTGACGAGATACGGAAATACGGATGGGTGTTACACTTGTTTGGAGATAGCGAGAATATGTAGGGCGGCGTAGCAGGGTGGGCCAGACGCTCATTTTTGTTTTGCCTTCGTAACAGTGATTCCGAAAATAGCCAGGACTCGCTTAAGACCGCGAAAACAGCAGTGTTATGAGATAATTCGTAAGATACAGTATTCTTCTGCTTGTAAAGATATACATTTGTGGACTTGTCCTTGTGCGACTGCGTCAGAACTGTAATTAACAGTTTTTTTCAAAACAAAAATGTGCCTTATTACAGACATGTCGTCTGTAATGCTGAGAGTTCAACAGCAGTCCTGAAGAACGAGACCTCTGAATGGTGATGCCAGGGACGGATTTATCCGTACTGGTAAGCCTTGGAAGAGGTTGAGTGAAGCAGGCTGTTGCGACACTCGAAGCTCACCAGTCTTGCAAAGTACAGCGACAGCGATCACAGCGGAACCAGTTGCTAATTTTGCAAACATGATTGCAGCGTTGAGAATTGTGTACTGGGCTATTTCGGGAAGTGACATCCTGCTGGAGCAAAGCACCAGACGGTAAAGCCAGGGACGGATTCATCCGTACTGGTACGCCTGAAGGCGTGGAGCGAAACAGGACTGTCAGCGGACACCATCACGACAGCATTCTTTGTAGTCACTTGACTCATGCTGGCGTTCTGCTGACTTACTGCGTGGACCAGAGACACTGAGGGCAGAGGTAACCTTGCTGGACATCTGGGAGAGCCAATACAAGACCGGGTCACAGATGGAACCTTGCTCACCAGTCGTGGACGAGATTATCCTGGCAGTGATTGCTACTTAGAGCAAAGCACTGAAAGGTGAGGCCAGGGACGGATTCATCCGTACTGGTAAGCTGGGAAGTGTGGAGTGAAAAGAGCCTTCACACCAGTATCTCTTCTCCACCGGGAAGGTAGCAACGGAATCCAAGACTGACCGTCAGGAGCAGCAAAGGGCAGAGAGGCGTGCCCAGAGAGCGATACGAGTGAGCCAGCACTTTACAGAGCTGGAAGGAGAGGAAGGGGCTGCCGGTGGCCAGCCTGAGGCCCAAGTACTAGTACAGCCTGAGGCACAAGCACCAGCACAACTGCAAGCCCAGGCCCAGGGGCCGTTAGTAATCTTTGAGGAAGACATGGAGTACACTGACTCCGCTCGCGTCAACCTTGGTACGCTGCCCAACTACACGGGCACCAAGGAAGAAGATCGGCCCAAGTTCCTGAGGGAGTTCGCCGACATGTGCGAGAATTTCGTACGGCAGCACAACGCCAACGTCAGGAGGAGGCTCAGGTCCGGGGCTGGCACTCTCACCGAAGCACAGATGAAGACCCTGAGAGAGACTCCCCCTGACGTTGAATATCTGTGGGACATCGTCCCTGCGTGTCTGGCTGGAGAGAACTCACAAGCTCTCAGCTGGTGGCGCGAGAACTATGAAAGAGGGGGGGTAGTGGCCTCCAACATGGACCGAGTCCTAAAGGACACTAGCGAGCATGGCCCACTCGAGGGTACCATTCCGTGCGCTAGGCCCCCTTTCAATGAGATGAACACTGGCACCACGTGGGTGATAGCGAGGCCGGTGACGAACCAAGACACCCAAGGGGAGGTTTCCGACGAATATCTGACTGATGGAACCTCCCTGAAAGGCTTGACGGGACGTGATGGCACCCGTGATACCCAGTACTTCTACGCGCTCAGGGGCTTCATCGCTGCCCTTGACAAGAAGTTCATTATGAAAGGGACTCAAGAGAAAGTGGATCTGTTGACACAGAAGCCACAGGAGGTGGGGCAGGATGGGCTGACCTACATGAAGATGTGCCAACGCAGGGAAATGCAGCTCAACACTGGGAAGGTGTTGAGCGATGAAGAGCTGCGTACCTTCATCGAGGACTGCGTGGACAACCTGCGCATCAAGGTCTTCCAGACGCGAGTGAAGGAGCAACTGAGGGCACAGTTCCCGCCACCCAATCGGGTGACCTGGAAGGACCTGGAGGCCATCGTCGAGGTTCAAGACAAGCTCAAGGGCGATGCTGAGTCTTGGATCCTCACCTTCCTCCAGGAGATCACCAGACGGTGTGGCTGCCAGTACTCCACCTGGGAGGCGCGACAGCATGGCCTTGACCTCAAGGCCATAAAGAACTCGATCAAGAAGATTGAGTCCTCTGAAGTGGTGCAGTCAGGCGAACTGGAGAACAGCAAGAAGGCAGATACACCACCTTCTAAGAAGATGAAGAAGGAGGTGAATGTGGCCGAAAGAGCTAAGAAGGCCTCCTACAACAAGACGCCACCGCCAGCAGAGGGCGTGCGTACGAGCGACAAGCCCAAGTGCTTGCGCTGCTTTGGAGGGGGCTGGCATGAGTCCGATCCCGAGCAGTGCAGGAGTGGTTACAAACACGTCAAGATGCCTGCTGGATTCCACGAAAGCAGGCTTGGTTCCAGCAAGTGGTGG
>LGRX02011134.1:0-27431 GCA_001247695.2 Cymbomonas tetramitiformis
CGCTGCCTGCATCCAGCGACTCTGACAGCACCCTGCGCGCTGCCAGCACCCTGCGCGCTGCCAGCACCCTGCGACTCTGACAGCACCCTGCGCGCTGCCAGCATCCTGCGACTCTGACAGCACCCTGCGCGCTGCCAGCACCCTGCGCGCTGCCAGCATCCTGCGACTCTGACAGCACCCTGCGCGCCGCCAGCACCCTGCGACTCTGACAGCACCCTGCGCGCTGCCAGCACCCTGCGACTCTGACAGCATCCTGCGCGCTGCCAGCACCCTGCGACTCTGACAGCACCCTGCGCGCTGGCAGTGGAGGGCGCACTGCGCTGCACCCAGGGCAGGGGCTACGCTGCACAACATTCAACCTGTCTGGCAGCGTTTGGACCCCAAAATGGATGGAAAGGTGATGGTCGCACGGCTCACCTCACACCGCATATTGCCTTCATGTCCAAGTGCCATGTTGAGAGGTGGCAGGGGATAGCGTGGGCGGCCTGTGGGCCATGACAGCCATACCCAGCAAAGGAGGGTATGGGGGCAGAGGTGGTGGTAAGCTTGTGACATCGCGAAGTGAGCCATGGGATGGGAACTGAGAGGCGTGCAGGAGGGAATGGAGGCGGAGGTGGCGGCGCTTGAGTCGTTGGCCTTGCCTACCGAAAACTCCTCAGAACCGAGGAGGGAGGAGATCTCTGGGACTGAGATTGAGACCAATCCTTTTTTGATACCGTTGGATCAAGGGGACGTTAACGCTCCTGCCACGGTATTGGTGGACGAGGCAGATGGCGGAAGTTTGTGACGGACTCGGATAGGCACCTTGGCGAGAGCACTGCACGCACGGACATCTTTGACACTTGATCGCGCCAAAGATGCTCTACCTCAGACTTTATGCTTCAAGGTTTTAAGTCATACATTCTTAAGGTATCTTCGCAACTTAATCGTTTTGAAGATAGTTACCTCAGCCCTCATACGGTGGAGGGTAAAGTAATAGTATCAATTTATATCTACCAAGTCTCTAGAACTTGAAAGCACAAGGCCTCCTCGGTAGCTTATCTTGTGTTTTGATGTGGAATTATCCCTAATCCAAATGGACGGTGCATGTGCGGCATTGTGAGAATCGAACACTCAAGGTATGCTTCCATATGAGCTATTTTTCATTTGCATGCTAGTCGAGAGGGAGAGAGATTCAAAATGTATCAAATTGACCCTGACTCTTGAAAGGAGATATGCATACGTATATATATATATATATATATATAAGGCATATATATATATAGTATACATGTGTACAGTGATATATGTATTTTAACCATAAGGTATCTACATACCACTCAATTTTCACATTCAAAAAACACTTGCGCGCCTTATATCAACATATCCCAACATTCTTATCAACTTCGCCCTAATTCGTGTGAGGACACACAGAGAGAGAGATAAGTGTCCGACGGGTATGCCGAATCCTTTGATCCCCGGCGTGAGTACATAGTGCAGCCGGTCTTCTGTGGCTACGGGGTGACAAAGGAGTTGGTCCAAGGATAAGCACACACACAGGGGTAATGTACACTACCTTTGTCGATATCGAGATCTCCGCTAGGCCACATCCACGTGCACTTTTATTGGTGTAATCATAATCATCAGCCGGACCGATTATGATTATTCTCGAGATCTTGCTTTCACTTTCGGTTTGCCCTTCCGACTTCGCCATCGCATTTCGATTGGCACTTCCAATGATTCCGTCAACCGACTCACGACTGCATCCAAATCGACCGACAAGAGGTCACCACTCGAGTTTGAGACTCGAGACTGTGATGACATTCGGCTGACGCATCGTTTTCGAATAGTGTAGATTTAATATCGACGCGAGCCTTGCATTCCCTTGTTGTGGCTCATATGTGGACCGTGCTGCTCGAGAGCCGCTGCGGGGTGCGGCGGTACACGAGCGAGCCAAGAGGGCATTGTATGGACCTATTTGGCCACACTCTCTTGTGCCTTTTGCGATGGAGTTTTTTTTTTAGGTTTGGGGAGCGGCACGGAATTCCTTCGACAGTTGTGTACAGCGTTCCGGTAGGCAAGAGCGATTGTTTCAGGAGAAGGAGGAGGAGGAGGAGGAGGATGCAACATGGAGCACGCGGAGCTTTATTTCGACGTATTAGTTGCAGCGGATGGTGATTGCCCTGTACGGCTCGCAGGGCTACAACGGAATTGCTGCTAGCAGGTCTAGTCATGATTATCAGCACGGGTGAATGAGACAATCGTGATGTAGGTTAATATCGCCATTTTGGCGGTTGGAAAAGATTGCTTCGGTTTACTATGTGTTTGCCATTTCAATTGTGAGATGCGGACCTTACAGCAAAGCTCACACGTCCTCTTATATATTCAACAGTGAACGCTGTCGACTGTGATACGATTCGCATTGTATTCCGTTATCGTGCGATTCGCTTCCTTCACCCATCTTGGTGACAAATGACGTGGCATCCTGTCACAACAACACCATGCATTCGTATAGCGCTGCAATTGGTGTTCTAAATCGTACACCACTCAAAATAAAACTTTGATTAATTGTGTGCAAGCAATTTGCCCAGATTCGTCCGTTTATAAAGCGGGGGTGTTACACACCACGCGTAAATTGTGGATCACTTTCCGATAGTTTCGAGCGTGCCATAAAAAAACACTGTACTCTCCACACCCATGTACTCTCCGCTGCAGGTGAGTGGAATGAAATCATGGGAGTGTTGCAGAGGCTATACGAACGAGTTCTACAAGTTCAACTATTTCAAGGGGGGCCAACTCGGGCCATAAATTTCCACTGCCACATATGACGCACAGATGGCCACTTTGAAGGCCTCTGATTCGAGGGAGCTGGATGTACAGCAAGTTTTTGAAAATACGAACGTCACAGAATTTCCCCAATTTCGTTAAACATTCGCTGAAATTACTTATGTTTTTCTCACAGTTGAAAACACTTCCTCAAATGAACTTGAGCGCCATGCCTTATCAAGCTATTTTCGGGCGCAGTGTTTCGTCAAACATCAATATAGATCCATACAATGGTCAAACGGCATCCGAGTTGAGCGAATGTGTGCCACCAGTAATTTCTCACGACCAATCTCCTTCGCTGACCTACTTGAGACCATAAGAATCGCTACCTGTAAGGCTTCTAGGCGCATTCTCTACCATATGGAACCCGCAAGCAACCATAACATACCAACCATACACACTAAACCAAACTACGCGCCCGCCACTAATATAATCTCTTGAAACTGGTAAGTTACGTTATGGGACCCGCAAACTATATATTTTTGGGTGGCCTTATTGGCAATAGCTCAATACCACGCCCGATTCTCGACGCTCTGTGATTCATGAGCAACACTATACTAAATACCAGTAAATATGTACAATTATAATTTACACGGCGATGTATCTATGTAAGCAGTATGCATATAGTGCACCTGGCTATTTCTCCATCTCTATGACGGACTTCATTTCACTTGATGCTTAAGTTGCATAAAATGTTCGTTTGGATGTAAGTATGTACCTGCTGCTGCTGCTGCTGCTGCTGTGTGGCTTATCCTTGGACCAATTTCTTTGGCACCACGTAGCCACAAAAGATCGGCTGCACTATGTACCCACGCTGTGTGTCGGTGTGTGTGTGTATGCTTATCCTTGTACCGACTCCTTGGGCACCCCGTAGCCGCAGAAGACCGGCTGCACTATGTACCCACGCCGGGTGTGTGTGTATGCTTGTCCTTGGACCGACTCCTCTGGCACACCGTAGTTGCAGAAGACCGGCCGGATGTGTGTGTATGCTTATCCTTGCGACTCCTTTGGCACCCCGAAGCCACAGGAGACTGCACTATGTACCCACGCCGAGGATCGAAGGATTCAGCACATACTTCGGGACACTCATCCGGATTCTCCGGAGCTCACTAGTGAAGAATTGGACCCCCTAAGCCTCGCTGAGCCACCTGAGCCCCTGGTGTGGTCCCTTAAACCTCCTTTGGCACCATATCCACAGGAGATCTACACTATATACCGCCGGGCAAAGTTCGCACACACTTCCAGGACATTCTCCGGACTCAGGTTCTCCCGTGTGTGTGTATGTGCTTATCCTTGCGAATCCTTTGGCACCCCGAAGCCACAGGAGACTGCACTATGTACCCATGCCGGGGATCAAAGGATTCAGCACACACGTCAGGACACTCATCCGGATTCTCCGGAGCTCACTAGTGAAGAATGGGACCCCCTAAGCCTCGCTGAGCCACCCAAGCCCCTCTGCATCTGCACCACCAGCGCACTGCCGCATTGTGCCTGAAGCCGGTCCATCCCTGCCCCCGATCTCCTGTGTGTGTGTGTATGCTTATCACTTCTAGTTCATAATCCATACTGCATAATCTTCTCCACAAGTGACCAAAGGCCAAGATTCCAGTGGTGCCAACTCATCCATATCAAATCGAGGCCCCATCTTCACCCGCATTGAACAATTTTCACCGGCTATATCTGCGACGTAGATATCATCTTCTGCTTTGAGGATCTTGATTTTCGAGTCTGAAGCAGCCACGACCTCCCTCACAAGCTGTTGTCGGCCACGGAGACACAGTTACTACAACAGATGCACTCGTTGAGGACAATAAGTGACAAGGCCTGGAGTGCACCTCTTCATGTCCAGCACAAAAGCCTACCTTAACTTGCGTGCAGGCATCCTCTGACGCGCAACATGCAATGGTCACCATAGCATGAAGCAGGTCACCGTGCTCTGGAACCCACGGCTTCCTCGTAAATTCTAGACATGCTGAGGAAGTGGGCCCATCAAACCAACTGCATGCCCAGGTGAGGGCCTCACCAGCTTGGATGCCAGCCTGGCGCCTCGCAGACAACAACGCGAGTATCGCCTCAGAGCACTGCGTGCCGTCCTTCCCGAACAAATGAGGCCAAAAGATGCAAGGTATCCCGGGATGTGTCAAGATGTACGCATATCCCAGCTCTTGTTTTCCAGCAGGGAAAGACCAATGACCTTGTGCGTAACCGTGATCTGCATTCCCTGTATCGTGATTATCGACAAAGGTAACAGCTCTCTTTGGCCACCAGCCCAACAGACCTGAAAAGCACAGACTAGCGCCTCACTGGCAGACCTCGCTTGGCATAGCCGAGTTTCCATTTTTGCCTTCTCATCGAGTCATCTAGTCATCGCATGCAGGGTTTGGGAGGAAGGGGCTGCTGTACACCGAGCGCACATCCAGCGCACTAAATTTGGAATATTCAATACTTTCCCGTGGCCCTGCAAGTAGAATATTGGTCCAGGCCAGTATTGTGCTTACAGAAGCACACCATTTCGAAACAGCAACGGAGTATAAATCCATCGTGGGTGCTTCTCAATAAAGAGCCCCATATACCAGCACCTGTACCATACGTCCTTGAGGCTGGCGTGGGATGGTACCAGCAAAAACCAATTGGACAAGGAGGGCACAGCACGCATTGCAAGAAAGTGCGCCCACCTGGCGGCTTGCGGTCTTGATCTGCAAGGCGGGAGTACTCGCAATTGCTTACTGCCACTTGCAAGATAGCTTTTGTCGTGAAATCGAAAGCGCTGCCATCCCCCATGCACGAGTAGCCAACTGAATTTAGCCCGACCATCGCCCCGAAGGAGGAAGCAACAGCAGCATGTGGGTGGAGCTCCACCCGCGCTGGAGGGTTCCTGCCCGCGGGTGGAGCTCCACCCGCGCTGGAGGGTTCCTGCCCGCGAAGGGAGCTCCACCCGCGCTGGAGGCTTCCTGCCCGCGGGGGGAGCTCCACCCGCGCTGGAGGCTTCCTGCCCGCGGGGGGAGCCCTGACAGGATATCGCACTTTAAAGATACAACCAGCTATCAAGAAATCCTTTGGCCAAGTGCGTGAGTAGTAATATCTGACCGATGGCAACTCGACTGATGCAACAACCACATACGCGTCGAATTTGTAAGAAGACAAGTCGCAGGTCAGTACACCGTCTTCTCTGTTGGCTTGTCCTCCAACTTCTAGAAAGGGCCAAAAGCCGAAAAGATACACTGTGCGGTGTGAGGCATGCCAACCGAGGTCAGCCCACCACCACCCCAGTGGATTTTGGAAGTAGTCAAGCTGAAGGCCGTGCCGTGATATAGTAACAAGCAGTCAGAGATGGGGAGGACCACCTAAACGCCCTACCACCACATCAGGCACACCGGAACACACCCCTTGTAGTATCGCGTGATACGCAACGTGCACGACACCTCTACAGGAGTTATAAAAGATAGACACGCGAAATACACCCTGAGAGGGGCCGCGATGCATTACCACCAAGGCCAGCACACCAACCTGCATCACGTGATTGAAAGCAGCAGGCATGCGCGGGGCGAAGCCGTGACAGGGTACCGCTGACATGGGCGAAGTGTTGCTGAAGCCTTTGGTCCGCAGCATAGGTACATTAAGCAGCCCTACTGAGGCAGGTTTTCCCAGGCAGCCTACGTAGCTTACGGCTTTCAAAGAAATTGGCGCAAAGACAAACACACGCTTCAGTTCTCGGCAGGGTTGAGGGCCGTCCTAAGGCAAGCGTGATGTTTGATAACCTGCAGGCAATGTTGAGGAGGGGCCGTGTGTTTTTGAAGCGGAGTGTTTTCACAACGTGAGGGAGTGCCGATGTTGGGCAGTGAAAAGAGTTTGCAGTGCTGCATCTGGTCCGAGGTCGATGCGCTTCCATGGCGGTGGAACTCGGACTCCTAAGCAGAGATGTGTTTAAAAAGGCGCCAGATATACCGAGTTTTTACCTGGTACACTCTTCGCAACTCGAAACAAAATCGCAGATAGCTTGTCGCATAGCATCTTGATTGTGAGCTAGACCTTCACTCCTCCAGTCAGCCTCCGGCCACATCTCCCCAACGTTCAGCCACTTCTCGTTCGACGTGGCATGCACGTAGCTTGCGATGTGCTTCGCATCATATCCCTGCGCATGCACATAGACGTGTGTTCACACGCCCTGCCCAACTCTTCACGTGTACGTCATGAATCAGCTTTACAAGAATGGAATATTCGCAACAGTCGAAGAAAAGGGATGCAACGTGCGCAACACATCAAAGACAGAGAGTTTGCTTTCGGCGCACCTTAGCAAAGTCGAACCTCCAACCCTGAAATCCGACATCTCTTGACAGCCACTTGAGCCAGGCGACAACAGCGGTTCTGACTTTCGGACTGTCATGGTCTAGGTCCGGGGCACCGTCAAAGATACCCTTCGCGTGGTGGCCTTTTCCTCCGAACTTTTCATCATTTCCCGCAATTTCATCCTCGTCCCAACTGTCGTAAAAGGCCTCATCGATGCTGGGGGTGCGGGATATCCTCTGGAAGCCTTTGTTGCTGTAATGGTTCCATGTGCCTCCCGTACTTTGCTCGTCAGCGCATCTGCATACGGAATGTCAGCACACGCTAAATACCAGCTTGTGATTTCGTTCTAGAATCCGTTCGATATCTGGAAACAAGCATTCTGTCTTGAAAGAGATGCATAACTTCCAACTACATCTCAACTTGGTTTTGAAGAATGACCAACACAGTACAGTAGCAGAAGGGCACCTGTGGTTCAACACAATGTCCGCCATAGGCGTGATACCAGCGTCCTTAAGATTATCAATTAAACACCGCAGCTCTTCTTCTGAGCCGTACGGCGTATTCAAGTCGAACCAATCTTGCGGAAGATATCCCTCAGGCGCGACTGAGTTGGACGGTGGTGGCAACCACACGTGAGAAACACCTGCATGTTTCAGGTCGTTTGTGCGCTCACAAACGTTATTGTACCATTCGCCTTCGTGGGCCGAGTTCCAGTGAAATCCTTGAAGCATAATCGAGTTTTGGCGACCGGTATCGAGAGAGATGCCTGACGGAGAAGTTTCGACCGTTGTCGGGCTACAACATGCAGCTTCTCGTTTCAAAAACTGCTTGCGTACTCGGGGCTTGCAAGCCATGTCCTGATAATATATGCTGCGAGTTTTGGATAAGATAGAGTTGTGGGGGGATGTGAATTTCATCGTGTTGCTGCGTTTCGCACGAATAATAAAAAAGAAAGTGCCTTCTGCTTTGAAAAAGAGCTCTACAGTATATATATTTGCACCGCTTCGTCAGACGAGAGCGGAGAGGCAAAGCAGATAAGTATAACGCATCACTCGACGGTATCGGTATCGGTATCGATACCGTTTTGAAACTTCCCCCAATTGAACGATGAGAGGGGTAAAGTTTTTTATTTACGTCGGGTGTCACATCAACATGACATATTGATATATCGTGACAGTTAGAGCTGCACAACTTAAACTGGTCCGTTTATTTTTAACAGTGGCAATTTTCCGAATCCGACAGTCCATGTACGATTCCAGAGATCAAAATACGATGCATTCCTTTGTCGCTCCCCTGGAATCTCTTCGGACCTTCCGATGTTCCCGATCTAAAAACATTGGACGGCTCAACTTTAGTTGGGCACCCCTAGTGACAGTGGGGTGCCGATGCCGCGCGCCGGGGACCAAAATTCGTTAAAAATCGCTGACTGTAGTATTGTTAAGCCGACGTGTCCTGATTCGATACTCATTTTGGATACCAAAACAAGGCAGGCATACATGATACAACCATGGAGTGATGTTTTGGCCAAATCTCCCCATAAAAATCTAAGTCCATTTCGATTTGCTGACGTCATCGTCATCTCACGTTCAGAGTTCAGAGATGCAGATGTTCATTCAGAGCGCAGCCGCGTCTCGGTTCAGAACTTCAGTATGGCGTATCCTATTCTCGTCCCCAGAGTTTAGACGACCCGCGCTTCGCGCGGCTACCCGCGATTCGAGTCGAGGGCTGCGTTACTTGGTGATTGAGAACGTCTACAGTAATGAGAAGTTCTACCCCGTGGAGACTCATCAGTCGAACGAAACGTGACCGAAGAGTTTGATTGGTGGTTAGTGGCTACTTTGCAAACCATGGTTTCGGCCCGACCGTCATCAGTGCGTTCACGGGCACGATGGACAGATCGTTCGATCTCACGCTCCTGTGCATTTTTTTGATCGCGGTACCCAAAACCATGCCTCCAAACCAAGAAACCATGGTTCCGCGAAACCATGGTTTCGGTTTTCATGGTTTTCTCCAAAACCATGGGGTTTGGGAAAGGAATATTGTGTACACGTCCGCGACAACCTGTCTACCGACGTCGGTCTCGTTACGTGAGACAATTCTGAACTGTGCGGGTTTCGCGAAACCACGAAAAGTGCTGGATTTGGCACGCCGACAGTGTCATCATCATCTGTGTCATCACCGATACGGTTCGACTACTATGACTTCTTCACTGTCATCAGCGCCATCTCCGATATCGACTTCGGTAGTCAGACAGTTCATAGCATCTGTCATTTCACATCTGACACCTTAGGGGCTGTCATCACATTCTTTCGGCGGAAGCTATAACACTTCGTATTATCTTGTGTATAGCTACACAGTTTCACGGTTGACATATGTGAGCGTTGCACTTGACTTGTAGTGCTTGACTGCGTGTTTGTTCTCACAGGTTTGCGCCCACCACCGGCCTAAGGTGGTTTGTTAGAACCGCCAATTATGGCTGGCTAAATGGCTACTGCCCCGCAGTCCTTGTGGTAGGACCAAATCGACGATTTGGTCCTACCACGAGGACCATTGTTCCGATAATTTAATTGGCCACCTCCCGTGATTTGTGATGTCTAACCAATGAAAGGTGGTATATATAGGTCCTATATTAATTTATTTGAACGCTGGTTTGGCATATATCCATCCCATATATCCATGACGAACGCATTTCAAACCTCTACACTCAAATTTTCCAAAACGGATTTTTTGGAACATTCAAAATGTGGCAAATTAGTGACTCATCTTCAATAATTTTTTACCAATCATATATCAACACTACACCTGCGCGGGTGCCATCAAATTGAACCTATACATATGTTCCAATCATATTTGGGCGGTAGGCCCGGTTGTAATGCATATATTGGCTCGTTGGCTCGTTGGCTTCCCCTCTAATATATTGGCTCGTTGGTTTCCCCCCTAAAATAGTGGTCACGCGAGCTGACCAGCCAGCCATCATAATTGCTTGCTAGAGGGCATATATCGCAAGGTTGGTGTGTGCGGCACATTAAATCTTCAAGTATATATATATTGCGAATTTCTGAAAGTCTAACATCATCCAAATATCTTATTTTTCGACTGGCGTGTACATTTTAGAATGGATGAATGCCAATTTCTAAAGTCCGAAATTCACTAAATTCGGAATTTGCATTGTGTTGAACATGCGCCATGCTGAAATAGAGCGGAAATGATGATGAGGGTGCGAAGTAACCGATTCAGTTATCTTATTTGGTCATAAACTCAAGATGTATAACCATGAGCATCATCGTGAGCCCCGCATGTGACTCCTAATACTCAAAATACGGTGGTCCTTGTGGTAGGACCACCATTTTCTTCAAGCTTTTGGTGAAATTACACCCCTAAAGCGTGTCGTTCAACCACACACCTAAAGTCTCATGGGGGGCGCCGCTATAAGAAATAAAATTCATTTAACTCATAAATATCATGTGCAAATGTTACCTGTGCCTCAAATAGCCGATTTAGTGATCGAAACCGCAATTGCCCATTGGTCCTTGTGGTAGGACCATGAATTTGGGTAGTAGCCATAAAGCTCTTATAGGGGCTTGGGGCTGAGATCCGGGCATGAGGTTCTAAACGCACTAGTCACGGAAGGGGTAGAGTGAGAGAGAGGATGAATTTCCGTTCGTGAGCACAATTGCCTAGGGCTCAGGCGGACCGGTCTAGCTAGCCGCAGCCTCCGAAGCAGTACGCGCGTCATCACCAAGCCTCACGACACGATCGCCACCCTCTCTTACCCTAACCTCTCCGCGGCTGTAAAATTTGAACCTTTGAACCCGCATTTTGAGCCCCTGCCCTTATTTTTTTATAGATTGTTCAAGTGTAAATTTGTTTTCTCTTGCTGAGATCTTTTTAGTACAATTTTTAGAACCTTGATCACCGAACATTTTGATTTATTGGATTTTCTAGACTAACGTTCGATCACCGCGACTGTAAATTTCACCATGGCCTCTACACCGTACCAATTGATGGCACCAGCGAGATTAAGAGCACATCCGGCTGGTGCCTCAAAGAGGCAATTACAATTCGACCAACCGGTGGCCACACCAGTGGCTGCGCTTTCGCAACAATCAGCGGCTGAAAAGAAGTTTGATTCCGAGTCCGCAGCTTTTCTGGATGACCACCAGAAGATTGAAGCACTTGTGAGGGGAATTAAATCGAAGCTGTGTGGCAAGGGGGATGCCATTGACGAGTGGAGGTTGCTGAGATTCAGTAGTTCAGTATCACGTATGACGTATGACAGTGACAGTGACAGTACAGTGACTTCCTACCTGTACTCAGTAGTTCGACTTCGGTAGCTTAGACTGTGACACACGATATGATTGCCTAGTGACGGCCTCAGAGCTTAGATAGCCTGAGAGTCGTGTATTCATTTCTATCTTTTGATATACCCGATTGCCTCGCTCAAACCCTACGGCGTTCAGCGTTTTCACTGTGTCACTAGGACATTCTAGTAGGCTATAGGCCCACCACTTGCCTAAAGTGGTTTTGATTCAAAGCCACTAAATGGCTGGCTAAAGCTGTAGAGGGCCGAGCGTGGCTGAGTAGGTAGAATGTTGCGGGGTGCCGCGTTTTCGCGGCGCAACTGACTGTGTAGATGGAGAGGTAAGCGCGACGAGTGGCGGAGGAAAGTACGGAGAAGATGGGTCAGAGAGCGCTGGGGCCCCCGATGGTATGCAGCATTGCGCAGAGTTTGGTACTGAGTGCTTCGCGACACGTTAAAAAGACCATGACCTCGGACATCGACAAGCGCGGAGACCTCGACTCTACTCTCCTACCTTCCGCCCACCCCCGCCGCTCCGCATTTTTCCTCACTGCTCTATACATCTTTACCCGTATCATTTTACCTTAATTTGCCACGCTTGCCGCTTGTTTGTGAACTTTGAGCGGATCTTCGAATCTTGCGGGCGACTTGGCCGTTTTTGACCGTTTATAACTTACGTTCTACTTGGGCTCGGACATTTTCCTTTGGAGAGTGTTTTTACTTCGCCATTACCGGCCGTGTTACCGAGTTTCGTGGGCATCGGAGCAGATTTTGAATTTATCTTGGATTTGGCCCCTTCCTTGAAGGGGGCTCACCCTTATCGTTAGGGTTTCATCCCTTCGGTGCTTCGCTTGCAGCTGTCATGGCTGCCATGGATCCTTCTGATGGGTTCACCACTCCAGTTCCGGCTGGGATCGACACGCGGAGGGCGCTTCCCTTCAGCGACGGCCCTGAAGAGCCTGTGCCCCCTACACCTGTAAAGCGTCGCCCGCTTGACAGTGATGACACGGACGGTGCTTTGGTTCTCAGGGAGTTCCTCAAGGACTGCCAGACAATTCTCCGCGAGCCTGGTCACCGGGCCAGCATTATTCAGCAAGTTCGTGACCAGTGCCGGCCCACTCACATCAAGGCTTCGGAGTGGGTTTTTGACATCGACAAGATCAAAGGCCAAGTGCCTCGGGAAATTGCACTAGACCGCTTCACTAAAGCGGTACAGACCCAACTAACCGACTTCAATCTTCAGTTTGACACGGTATTCCACCCGACTGACCTCACGACGGCTGTTCTTCCTGAGGCCACTCGCATTCTCTATCGCATCTTGACGTCGCTGGTGCGTGGGTCATGCCTTCGGCTCATTGAGGAGTCGGCTACGGTGTCTCCGGATGATGGGCGCCGTGCGTGGCTGGTCGTCTGCCGGGCCGTTGCCAGGCGACGCGGGCCGTGGGTTTCCCATGGTTACCTGTTCGAGACAGCTCCTGCGATCGAGCTGCTGGAGGATGTAGACCCCGAGCCCTATATTAAGGGTTTCATGCAGCACCACACCGCTATCCGTTCTGAGCTCAGACCTGGTGTAGAGCCTGACGATGTGTGGGGTGTGGGGTTCGCCTTGGACCTCCTCACCCTTCGCATGTGCCCTCTGTATTATAAGGACCTTCTACAGGAGTGGAATTCTAAGACGGCCGAGGGCAGGGAGAAGCGGGCTCTCGGCATTCAACAGTTCACGTTGGCTGTGAAGGCCTTCCACCAACAGAAAACAGAGGAAAAGAAGCTGCTCAAAGAGAAGAAGAAAAAGGATGGGGTCTCCGCATTGGCGGCCTCACTTCTCTCTGGGGAGTCCCCTTCTGCCGCCCTTCTGGCCCGTGCGGGCATCCCGCAGACTCGCATTGTTGGTGGCCGCAGGCGTGACGAGCCCAGGCACCCGCCACAGGCTCGGGATGCTCAGCCGCAGGCGGCCGGACAGGGTGCTCACCGGTCTGGGGGCGACAGGGGTACGGCTCCCCGCGCCAGACCGGCCCGCGGTGGGAAGAATCGACAACAGAACATGAAGGGACACAGGAAGGGCTCTCACCCTTCCCCTCATGCCCCTCCGCCGCGGACTCAGGGGCAGCGGCAGCCTGCATCCGGTGGTTCACCGACTGCCTTGCGGGTGACGCGGGATGCACAGGGCCGCCACTCGGTCCAGTGCTGGGACTGCGGCGGCCCTCACTTCCGCCGTGACTGCCCTGGAGGGGTGCAGAGTGCTCATGTGGCGGGGTTTCACCCCGAGGGCACGCCCATTGCGGACATCCTGTCAGAGTTGGATGCGGCTTTCCTCGATCCGGAGGAGGAGGTGTATGAGTCGTGCCTATACTCTTACTCATTGGAGCTCGGGGAGGCACCACTTGACCTCCCCGCGGCTCAGGCGGCTGCCGTTGTGCCGCACTCTGCCGTTGACAGTGAGGAGCCGTGGACTGAGTCGGAGTGGGCTATCTGGGACTCATGTGGCCGCTCGGAGGAGCAGTACTATGACGCTGTCAACCGCTTCAACACGTACCAGGACCCTGGCGATGGGGACGGACCCGACGGTGAGATGACACCTGCTCAGCTCCATGTTGCCGTGCACCAGCCTTCGGACCCTGCCATGTCTATGCAGCACTTCAGTGTTGAGCCGCAGCAGCCAGCGGTGCCGGCAGCCGACGTGCAGATCACAACAACCAACACCGAATTCCCTGGAGCTGTGCAGCTGGTGAGCACGGCACCGCCGTCCCGACCCAGGGGTCCGGGTGGCCCGGGCCGCGGGCCCTATGGGGTGGGTCGTTTCATGTACATGAGTCTGCTGTGCATCCTGGCATTCTCTGGCGCGGCAGATGCGGTGCAGTCTGGTGGTGCCTCCGGTGCTGTGCTGGAGGTGCACCCACGAGCTCTGGTGCTTTGGCATGCTGTCACCTGGGGTCTGGCTATCTCGGCTTGTCTTCCTGCCGTTGGTGCCAGGACTCCCGTGCGCACCTGGCGACACCTTGTCAACCGGCGGTCGCCAGCGGGCGGGCCCCAGCCCTCAACAACCCAGCCTCCGGCGGGTGAGCCCCGTACCTCTCGCCGCTCCTCACCGGTCTGGACTGCTATTCTGGTTATCTGTAGCCTGGCCCTGTGTACCTCGGCACTACTGTTTGGGTATTCTCTGGGTCTGCGGCAGTCAGTCAGGCAGTCAGTCAGTCAGTCAGTCAGTCAGCTTACCCCGCCAGCAGGGGGGTCCGTCGGCCGTTCTGCTGGTCAGCTTTTCTCAGCTGATGGACTGGCTACCGGTGATACCGGCTTATGTCTGGTCTCTGGTTATGCTGTGGGTACTTATGCTTCTGTGGAGCTTGGTGTACTGTCTGGTCAGCTTGGGTCAGTTACAGTGGTCTACCCTCTGGTACCTGCTGGCTATACTGGTATTCTGGTTTATGGCAGTGCAGAGTCAGTTCCGTTGTATGTGCCCGACGAGGAGTGGGCTGCTTCTGGATTCAGTTCTCTGGCCAGTGCTGTCCCTGCACCCGTCCGGGTTGACAGAGGCATCGTGTGTGACTCTGGAGCCACATGTGTCATGTGCGGGGACCTGTCGGCCTGCACCGACGTGGACTACACCCGTACGGTGGCCTTCACCATGGTCACGGCTGGGTCTCACAGGACGGATGCTACTGTGACATTCCACCTGTATGGGGTCTGTGTCCAGGACGGCGCCATCGACCACTTCGTTCTCCCAAACTCACACTATAAGGCCGGCTGCCGCACTCTGCTGTCTTCTCGGGTTATGCTATCCCTCGGCTTCGGGTCCCCTGACCTTGTGTCCCTCACTTACACCCACCTGCCTACTGGCCGTGTCTATCGGATCATTGACTCTGGCACGGACTATATGTGGGCGGAGGTCCCTGAGGGGGCAGCCAGTGCACTCACCCAGACTGTATCACGTGTCCGCACCGGTGAGATCTGTGACTGGATGTGGGCACGCTCAGAGTATGCCAAGTGGGCTTTCCTGAAGGGCTCGCCTGCTGCCCTGGCCAAGACCGGGGAACACAACTTTGACATCTCCCTCTTCGGAGACGACCTCCCCCCCGGCGTGGGTAACAACCAGACCTGCCCAGTCAGGTATTCACTGTCTGATTCCTGCTGGGGTCACCTCTGGGCCGGTGCCTATATATATGGCAACCCGCCCTTTGACAGACTCACCTGTGAGCGGATGCTCAAGAAGGCCAACCGGGACTTTGCAACCGACCCCGAGCACACGGTATTCCTCTTCTTGATTCCCCAGTCACACCTCAGTACCTTCAGGCAGCACCTTATTCACTGGGAGGTGCTACATGTGTATCCGGCTGGCACAGAGGGCATATTCAGCTACCGTCGGGAGCACACCTATGCTGGACGGCCCCTTCAGTCGGCTGGCTCGGAGGGCGGGGGGGACCGTGTCTTCATTGCTGGTACCCCGTTCCCGGTGGCTATCATCTACCGTGATCAGTACACGTCCATGAGGTTCACCCCTGAGAGGTGGTGCCATTCCGCATATGCTCATGCTCATGGTCTCAGGCTGGCTCAGCTCATGGACCTTGGTGTTGACATCGCCCGGCCTGGCACTACAGTTACCCGGGAGCAGCTGCTGTCTCACAGGACCTGTGCTGAGGCCTGTGCTGTGTGTGCCCGTATGCGGACAGTGCAGCCGAGTCCGAAGCACCCTCCGGCTGACAGATACAGAGCTCAGAAGCCTGGGTCTATGTGGGCTGCTGATGCTACAGGCCCGATCACGCCTATTGGCTATGACGGGTCGAGGTACCGCTGGACCTTTGTGGAGTTCACTGTGAGGTTTACACTTTGCTACTTCTCTGCTGAGAAGTCGGCATACAGCTTCATCCTGGCTCAGTTCCTGGCAGATGTTGTTCATCACGGCTTTGCCTGCACTGGCCTAGTCCTCCGCACTGACTGTGCCCCGGAGCTGTGTGACCCTGCGGCACAGGCTCTGTACAAACACCATGGAATCAAACACCTGCAGTCGTCACCCACCCTGCACTGGCAGAACTTCATGGCTGAATATGTGATTGGTAAGGTCTCGTCGGTCTCCCGTGCACTCCTGGAGACAGCCGGTATGGACCTCACCTACTGGCCTCTTGCAGACAGTCATGCCTGCCTGCTATGGGATATCCTGCCTCATGGGCGGGACGCCGTGGTGCCATTCTATCACCTTATGGGCTATCACTTTACCTACTCCCGTATCGAGATATTCGGCACCCTGTGCACTGTGGCCATGGATGCTCAGCAGATGCGGGCCCGCCATCCGGGGGTCTCCAAGAAGCGGACCCCCGGGCCTGGCAGGGGCGGTTTGTGGGCATCAGCCTCAGGTCCTCGGCCTACAAGGTACTGGACCTGGAGAGAAACAAAGTTGTCTCCGAGGGCCGGCCAGACTTCATCAGAAACTACTCAGAGTTCGGGCAGGTGATGTCATCGTTCCCTGCCCCCGCTCCCGACGAGCAGCACTCCGCACCCGTGCCCAGTGACAGGCCGGAGCCGTGGAGGGACTACACCACTGACATGGTGGTGACAGTCCATTCCGTGGCTGCCTATTATGACACCCGGGACGGTGAGACCTATGCCACCGTGCAGTTGCTTGACACTGGTTCAGCAGACACTTTCTGGACCACCGCCCAGCAGTATGTCATGGCTGACCCTGCGGGCACTGCTTGGTTTGACTTGGTCCACTGGCTGGACCGCCGCAGGGTCATTGACTGTGTCAATCAACACTACCCGCTCTGGACTCTGGCTAAGGCTCAGGAGGCCCGCGGTGATCCGCTGTATCCGGCACTCATTGTGTCCACGGACATGAGGCGGTCCAGGTCCTATGGGGTGCTCTTCCGGCCTATGGCCTACGGTGATGTGACTGCCCCACGTGCCTATGCCATGGACCTCCGTGCCGGTCTGGTGGTGTTCCCTGATACCCACAGTGCTTGCCACCTTCCCTTCTCCGACCACCCGGAGCAGGACCAGTGGCTCCTTCCGCACTATGTGGTCCCACCAGAGGACACGGTCAGCACATTGCCAGCCGGTGGCACACTCAGCTTCAGTCATATCTCTGCTGACCTCGCCGAGCGCCTGTACCACACTGCAGCTCCTGATCTGCCACTGCCGGGTGGGTACCGCCAGGCACTGTCTATGCCTGATGGGGCTCAGTGGGAGGAGGCTATTACCGGTGGGGAGGTGCAGCCTCTGATTGACCAGGGTAAGATAGAACCGGTGGAGGTGCTACCCGACGGTGAGATCGCCACCAGCACCATCTTTGTGCTGAATAAGCCCTGGAAGCCACGGGATGGTCTACCGCCCGTCCAAATTCATAAAGCTCGGATGGCCGTGGCTGCCACATGGCACTGGGGCTACACCCAAGCTGAGACCGCATGCACGGTAGCGGACCTGCCCACCTTCCGCCTTCTCTTCATCCTGTCTATTATCTTTGCTGGTATGGGGGTTATGGTCTATCACTTTGACGTCAGTCAGGCCTTTGTTCATGCCCGTCTGGAGGTTCCTATATATGTGCGGTTCCCCTCTGGGTATATGTATAAGGGCAGATATGGCTATGCCAAGCTGCTCTATGCTCTCTACGGGCTACGGACGGCTGGTGCTTCCTGGCAGAAGCTGGCCAACAAATTCATGAAGTCCTTCACCTATCAGGGAATGCACTTCACCCAGTCCACATATGACCCGTGCCTATATTATATTGTGACCTCTGTGTTCGTGGCCTTCGTGGCTGTCTACGTGGATGACTTCGGGCTGACATGTGATGATGCCTTCCACCAGGCTTTCTGGGCGGCTTTCCAGGCGGCATTCAAGAGCAAGAATCTTGGCCGTATGACAGCCGTCCTGCAGCTTGCGGTTGACTATGATCGGTGGGGCATTGCATTGTCCCAAACCAGGCAGATCAAGGAGCTCATGTCCAAGTTCAAGCTTCCGGCCAAAACCTATCACAATCCGATGGATGTGAACCTCGTTATCCAGAAGCCGGAGCACCCTGATCTCACCCTTGTCACCCCGTATCTCTCGCTGCTTGGGTCCCTGCTGTGGATTGCACGGTGCACCAGGCCAGATATCTATTACTCGGTCATATATCTGGCACAGTTCTCCTCATGCCCCTCGGCTCAGGCCTGGGAGGCACTTCAGAGAGTGGCTCAGTATCTATACTTCACACGGCACTACCGTATCCGTTATGCTTACCCCAGTGCACCGCTTTCTGTGCTCACAATACAGGTGTATTCGGATGCTGACCATGCTCGTGACAAACTCAACGGGTGTCTCTCCTACTCGGGAGGCATTGTATTCCTCAACGGCATGGTCCTTCATTGGGTATGTGCCCGCCAGACTGATGCTGAGATGTCCTCCACTGGATCTGAGTATGTGGCCGCCTCTGTGGTTGGGCAGCGGGCCATGTCTGCTATCCATATGATTGTGGAGATGTTCGGCTTTATCAGAATTACGCAGCAGGAGCCGGGTGTGTCTGCTCTGGCTCTGTCTACGGCCTTCCCTGCAGCTGACACTTCTTGGATGCAGAGGGCGGCCGCGTTCTTCGAGAATCATGCTATGGGTCATGGTCAGATGGGCCCCGCCTCCCCCCTACACTACCGGGAGGCTGAGCCTGTTCCTGACAGCAGCCTGTATGCCCTGCCTCACGCCGTGCCAGTACCATATGATGGCACGGGCTACGAGGACGGTCCGCGGGAGTACCACTCTCAGCGGTCTGGCATGTATGGTACCTCTGGACCCTTCATTCCCAGGCTGGAGCTCCCGGTGGCTGTCATGATTGACAACCAGGCGGCCTCCTCCATTCTGAGGAATGTCATGCTATCCACCAAGATTAAGCATGTGTTGATCCGTTTTCACTGCTTTCGGGGGTGGGTGTGTGCTGGGTACCTAGTGCTTGTTTACATCAACACTTTACTCAACCTGGCTGATATCTTCACCAAACCTCTTCCTGGGCTCAAGGACAAGGTACGGGTGATCATCAGCATGATCGAGTCCTTCATGGACGTGATCCGCCCGCACCCCAGTGGTGCGGGTGACTCCTAGGTTCTCTGGTCCTCTGTCCGGCTGAGCTGCAGGCCTATGAGCCGGCGGCGGTCGGGCAAGGGGTCTTTCTGGTCTGACTGGATTGATGCCCTTTGACGTGGTGCCCTTCTGGACTGGACTTTGTGTTCGTGGACATACTGGTACCTATGACCTGCCCTATGAGACCTTAGACACCGACAACTCTACTCTGACCTTAAGCACATCTGACTGGATTCTGGCCTTTGACTACATCCTGTACCTCTTTGACATCTTCTATGACCTCGAGTACTGGTTGACCGTCGAGCTGAGCAGCATCGGATGAGAGTATCTATCGGGGAGCGAGATCTGGCAGAGACCAGTTGCTATTTTCATATCCTTGTGGCAGTCCACCTAGTTGGCATGCATATACTAGTACTTTAGCATTCGGTTTAGAGGGTTAGCCGGAAGCGGGGATGGCAGCAGGTCGGCCCTTTGGTTGATGTTGTTCTGATCCGTGGACGGGGACCTCTTAGTTTGCATTAGCTACCTGTTTCACATTCTTGTGCCACCTCAGCCGAGGTGGTGTGCTGAGATTCAGTAGTTCAGTACCACGTATGACGTATGATAGTGACGGTGACAATACAATGACTTCCTACCTGTACTCAGTAGTTCGACTTCAGTAGCTTAGACTGTGACACACGATATGATTGCCTAGTGACGGCCTCAGAGCTTAGATAGACTGAGAGTCGTGTATTCATTTCTATCTTTTGATATACCCGATTGCCTCGCTCAAACCCTACGGCGTTCAGCGTTTTCACTGTGTCACTAGGACATTCTAGTAGAGGTTTTGTGGTGACGAGTCGAATGCTCGTTCACTACTTGACTCCCTCGTTGAGGAGCTAACCTCTCGTCTCACGCGGTTTAACCCCCTCTTCGCACATGCTTTCCGGCTGTCCGACGCGACCGCCACAGTGATGCCAACTCCAAACAAACTCCTAAAGGAGTTATTGGAGTATCTCTGTGGCGGGCCAGCGCTCGCTTCAGTGCGGGAAGCTCACCGTTACTTCCCTGACGACGGCAAAGTAATTCTTACCGCCTTAGTCAGGGACGTAATGCCCGACCTTGAAGACTTCGACAAGACGGACTTCATTTTCACACCCACAGTAGAGGTCCCGGCAGGTGTAAACCCCAAGCAGTTCATCAAAGCGTTCACTGACGCAGTCAGTAACGCTTCGACTGACTTGGGGCAACACTCTAGCCTCGACATCTCGAGGGAAGATGCGGTCCGTCTGTTTCTTCGTCGCACTTGTCCCGTCACCTACAAACAGGTGCACGAGGACTATGCGATTGAGAAGGTCAAAACACAAGCTGAGCTGACCCTGGTGAGCTGTGGACTCGCGATTCAGCGAGTCTACAACACACTAGGGAAAGCGAAGCAACTGACTAGCGCTTTCTATAATGATGCAGGACACCGCCACGGTGAACGTGGCGGTCTGGATTCCAGGGGAGCCCCTGACCTGCGCCCTCCCCGCCCGCGTGATGTATACTATCCTGCTCGGTCTTCCCACCCCTTTAAGGGGAAGGGGAAGAGTTTCCGATTCGCTGCCTCCCCCTTGCCGAAGGGGGGGAATTGGCCACAGGGAATCAGCAGGAAAGGCAAAGGCAAAGGCAAAGGCAAAGGCAAGAAGGGCAAGGGAAAATCGCAGAAGACCCGAGTCACCTTCCACCCGGGTTCCAAGCAGTTCATGGGCAACTGTTGGTCCTGTGGTGGGAGGCACCGCCAGGCAGACTGTACACACATGCAGCACCTGGCGGCACACTCCATGCGGCTTGACCCCGAGGCTCTAGCCGAAGGGGCCTTCACGGATGTTCTGACAGCTCGCTTTCAGGCAGCTTATGAGCATTCGGAGGAGGCCTTTCAGGCAGTCTGTTGGGAACACGGCACACCAGACATTTGTGACTCTTCGTTCGGAGTCGGTGTGCACGTACCCTGACGACGGATCCCTGTCCTTTGCCGCCTACCTCACCCAGGGGGATGAGGACTCTCATGCACCCGCTTGGGCACCACAGGAGTGGACTGACTCTGAGTGGGATGCTTGGGATACTGACTCCTACACTCAGGAACAACATGAGGAGTGGGATCGGCTTCAGAGAAAAGCTTCCGCAAAATTCCAGGCCTTTTGCTTTGCAGGGGAGGAAGCGGACTACAATGAGCAAGATCTTCAGGAGCCGTACTCTTCCCTTTCTCTAGGGAGAGTCCATTTTTACGGCTTCGGGGTGGGTGGTGTCGATCGTGACACCACGCACACCCCACCGGTCGTTGCCCGCATGGACTCTGCACCTGCCGTGGCACCGCTTGATTCTTCGTCGTTCTACCGTGCGGACCCGAGCATCGCATGCTCACCGTGTGACCCACAGCCTGCGTCTATCCGATCACATCTCGACGCAGGTGTGATGTTATACGGGACCGCTCAGACATTGGATCATGCCGCGGCTGTATCGGGTGACACACCGGACGATGCCGAGCATGGAGACACCTGTTTGCACCCCGTGTCAGCGCTCTTCGCACACGAGACACCCCTGGAGCCTAGCTCCGGGTTGTTCGCTGACATGGTGTTGGCAGGTGACCTTCGGTTTCAGTCAATGACCGAACAACATCACAGTTAGACCCGGGAGGAAGGGGGGGCTTGGGGGCCGAGGTCTTGGAGTTCACAGCTGGAGTCTGTAACTGGACCGGAGCCCGGCCCTCCCGTGGAGCTGCGGCGGTCCCTTCCCTCACGGGTTTCAAAGGTTGTTACTCCTCCCGGCCTCACCGACAGGGAGCAGGACCACTGGGACAGGCTGTGGTGTGAGGATCACACCCAGCCCACCCAGTGGCACGACACCCTGCCGGCTTCGGCCGCAACGACACCGAGGGTTCCACGAGTACCGCCTCCGGTGATGCCCTTCCCTCCCAGCCCTGGCCCGTGCTTTGTCACTGCAGGAGCGGGACTATATGCCACGGCCACGGACCCCCCTGCCAGCGGCCACGGGGTGCCTGCGGGGTCCGTGGTCGAGGCCTCGGACGAGACCGACGGCCCTGAGCCCCGTGGCTCAGGGGAAGGACAGCACTATGACCCTCCACCCTCCGTCACTGGACCTACCCTGCGTAGGGGTGTAGGTAGGGGTGGTGTACCATTCTACAGACATGCTCTCGTCTCCACGCTTGTTGTCCTCGGCTTCCTGGGCTGTGCCATGGCAGATGTAGACTTGCTTCAGGGACAGGAGGATGCCTCGGACAGATTGAGACTGCTGTCACCTGGGGGCCCACGGGGAGGGGCCCAGGGGACGGGGACGGGGATACTGTATGACTGGGACTCTGATGGTGGCACTTGGGCTGGTAACAATGTGAACAGTGGTTCTTGTGATTGGGAATGGTCAGATTCTGGGACTGGACACTCCTCCTCTGGATCTGGCACAGGAGACCCTCACAGTGACCACGGCCAGTTCACCAGCTCGGGTATGCCGCCCGATGCCGCCTCACAAATACAACTGTTCCGGTCAACTATAACAGCAGACAGTGAGGACCGCCGCAGGCGGTCCCGACACCTCACGGCTCTAACCTTGGCAACCTTTCTGGCTATTATCATTCAGTGCCTATTCCTATTCTTCATGGACTTCCAGTCAATATCAGGCGACAGTACAGTGGACAGAGGTGTCGGTGGTGTTGGCTCCGTGGCTTGGCAGCAGACTGGCAGTGTCCTCGAGACCACCTCACACCTGGCACACCTCATGATCACTGTCGGTGGTGCCGTGGTGCACATGTCTTGGTGGCTCGGCTTCACTTGGACGGCACACGGCACACCACCACCTGGGCTAGTGTTCACATGTAGCCCTGTTGTCTCGGCCTATACACTATCACGGGACGGCGATGGCATTGTGGTAGACTCTGGTGCCACTGGGAATATCACAGGCACCAGGTCCAGGATCTCGGCTCTAGACACCTCCGCCACTATTGGCTTCTCTACGGTGATGACAGGTCCCGTATCCCGAACTGACGGGACCTGTACACTACACCTCTATGGCCGTGAGATACTGTCAGGGGAGATAGACGAGTACACTATACCTGGCTGCCACTTCAAAGAAGGCGCCAGGACACTCCTATCTACCCGGGTTATGCTCCGGCATGGCTTCAGTTCCCCAGACTTCATTACCATGACCTATACCCACCTGGACTCAGGCAGAACATATCGTATCACAGACAATCAGGTGGATTGCCTCTGGGATGAGCCGCAGCGCCCGCACTCTCACCACTTCGGCTCAGCAACTGTCAGGACCCGCACAGGAGACTCATCAGACTGGCAGTGGAGTAATAGCGAGTACACTAAATGGGCTACTACTCACGGCTCTCCTACAGCTACAGCTAAACTTGGTACTCCGGCTTTTGATGTATCTATGTATGGGGACTCTCTACCTGTTGGAGAGGGTAACAATCATCCGGCTCTTGAGCACTGGTCTATTTCAGATGATTGTCACACCAAACAGTGGACGGGTCAGTTCTTCTATGGCAACATTCCCTTCAGTATCAGTATGATTGACAGAATGCTGACTAAGGGTAACCATGACTTTCTCCTTGACCCGCATAATACCACCTACTTCTGGATTGTCCCGTATATGCCACAACACCAGATATGGCACAAGACTTGTACTATGGAGGTACTACACATCTATCCTAAAGGCAGTAAGAGGATATTCAGCTTCTCTCGGAAGCACACATATGCTTCCAGTCACCCGCTGACACCGGCTGGCTCAGATGGCGGACCTGACAGAGTATTCATTGATGGCACTCCCTTTGAGATCTGTATCCTGTTCAGGAACAGAAACGCACCTGTTCGGGTCAGTCCCTTTGTGGAGTTCCATGCAGTCATGGGTCACGGCTCTACAGCCAGTCTGCTTAAGCTCTACGACCTGCCTGGCATCCAGCTCGGTCGGCCTCTGCTGTCTAGGCGAGCTATAGCAGCTATGCCGACCTCCCTACAAATTATTGGCCTTTTTACACGCGTGGAAAACCGTCCGTCCGACGCGTGGACAGCGTACGGACACCCTATGGACGCTTTTTTGCTAAATCCACACGTGTGAAATTGTCTAATTTGTAAAAGTGATGTTCATACGGTGTCCATACGATAAATCCACACGTCGTCCGTACGTGCGCATCCGTGTGGACGACGTATGCTAGTTTACCTGATTTTATTACGCGTGTGGACGCTCCGACCGTATGGATAGGTGCCGTCCATACGCATGAACCACTGGAAAATGTTGTCCACACGTGCGGACTGCGAGAAATGCCGCTTCTACCCCTCCTCGGCCATATGGACACCATGGGGACGTGTCCCTGGACCGTACCCACGCGTACGGACGACGTGTGGACGGGCGTATGGACAGTGTGAGGCCCGTGCCGTGCCACTCTTTTGCGCTTGTCCGCACGTGTGGACAGCCATTGCACCCGGGCCTGGGTGTACCGAGCACTGCTTGCCCCCTCCTCAGCCATGTGGACACCATGTGGACGTGTCCCTGGACGTACTGATGCGTACGGACGACGTGTGGACGGGCGTATGGACAGTGTGAGGCCCGTGCCGTGCCACTCGTTTGCGCTTGTCCGCACGTGTGGACACCCATTGCACCCAGACCTGGGTGTACCCGAGCATTTCCTTCCCCTTCATCAGCCACATGGACACCATGGGGACGTGTCCCTGGACCGTACCGCCGCGTACGAACGACGTGTGGACGGGCGTATGGACAGTGTGAGGCCCGTGCCGTGCCACTCGTTTGCGCTTGTCCGCACGTGTGGACAGCCATTGCACCCGGGCCTGGGTGTACCCTAGCATTTCCTTCCCCTTCATCAGCCACATGGACACCATGGGGGCGTGTCCCTGGGTCGTACCGACGCGTACGGACGACGTGTGGACGGGCGTATGGACAGTGTGAGGCCCGTGCCGTGCCACTCGTTTGCGCGTGTCCGCACGTGTGGACAGCCATTGCACCCAGGCCTGGGTGTACCCGAGCATTTCCTTCCCCTTCATCAGCCACATGGACACCATGGGGGCGTGTCCCTGGGTCGTACCGCCGCGTACGAACGACGTGTGGACGGGCGTATGGACAGTGTGAGGCCCGTGCCGTGCCACTCGTTTGCGCTTGTCCGCACGTGTGGACAGCCATTGCACCCGGGCCTGGGTGTGCCCGAGCGTTGCTTGCCCCTTCATCAGCCATATATGGGCACCATGGGGGCGTGTCAACGAACGAACTCATGCGTACGGACGACGTGTGGACAGACGTATGGACGATCGGAATTCGCCAATCCATACGTATGGACGTCAAAATTGAAGTTTGTTGAAACACGCGTGTGGACACATACATCCGCGCGTGTGGATAAGGGTTTACCCGTATGGATTAGCGGAATCATGCGTGTGAATACAGGTGTCCGCGCACATACGGTTTATTTACATATATAATACATCGTGTATCATCCGCAATCATCTGAATCAGATGGACTACTACGGTCATCCTCGCTACTACTGTTATCATCGATTTCACGGAAGAAATCCGCCTTGCGATCCAACACAACTTGCAAGCAATCAGTTCGTCGTCGAATGGCCAAAGGGACAACATTTCCTTTGTACCGGGCAAGCCAAGCCGGCATGAAAGGAACATCCTGAATTACCACTTGATTCTCAATGTTGTTTGCGCGAACGAATGGCTGAGACACGTCCCATGGCATGTCTTTGCGCAGGTAAATGTTCTTGCTGATATCGTCCGCAAGCGCAGCCGCCTTTGGGTACCAACGGGCCTTCAACAGAAAGATCTCGTGACCGGGAAGATCAAGCTTGACGATCTTCATGATTTCCCCATACCTATCTTCAACGTCATCGTCCGGTATCTCGCCTGTAAGAAGTTGAGCTGGAGTTGGCACTCCCGGACTTCGAAAGATGCTCTTGATATACCGTTGACAACTCTTCAAACCAATGTCGCTGTCGTGCACTCGAAAATCTTCACGCCCAATCTTGATGCTAGGATACTCCGTCCACGGGGCGATCCCGGCCAAGGCGAAGGTCTGCTCCTCCTCGGTGAAAGGCTGAATCTGCAAAGTTCTTGGGCACCTTCTCCACGTGTCTGGTTGTAGAAACACCGGAACCACGTCATTCGTCATCGGCCTTCGACGACCCGCCCGTCGGTTGCGACGATTCCGTTGTCCAACGTTCCTGCATTCGCAAGTACACACGGGTGGACTCAATGTTCCGTACGTTGTCATACGGTGGCCGTACGCCGTCCGTACGCCGTCCACGTGGCGTTCGCACAATTTACAGACATGCACATAAGTTGGTACCTGTTGAATGAGTCGAGTGTGTCGTCGAACTTTTTGCACAGAGTGTCGTACTCGGGGAACTCGGTACGAAGGTAGACTTGAATCTTTTCTCTGTCATCTGTTGCGATTGACGCCGCGCAAGCGAATTAGTTGTCTCATAAGAAGACTGAAGAGAGAAAAAAAAACGGACAATAGTGAAAACCCATCCGTACGTACGGACAGGTGTTCCACACATGTGGACGACGTCGTCCGCACGGTGGGCTCTTCGTCCACGCGCTTGGACAGGTGGTATTGACCAAACGGACAATAGTAAAGTACCGTCCGTGCGTATGAATCGCTGGCCACACGTGTGAACGACTTCGTGCACACGTACTTAAAAAGCATCCACACGCATGGAAAGACTAACATGCATGGCACACATGATACTTAGGGATGTGCTCACCAGCGGTTGGCCGCACAGTGCTTGATTTCGTTGTAAAGATGTTCTGCTTTGCAGGAGGTCGATACTGGGGAGCTCGACCACTTCGATGCATTCGCTTGATGCCAGCAACCATGGAAACCGTTCGCCGCAACTCCAGTCCTTTCATCATGCTGGCGACGGGTTGTGAGCGAGTCTTGATGGACAGCTTCAACAACCCGAAATAGTCTTCGAAGACATACATCCAGATTTCCCGTGCAGGGCCGTTG